>OX439129.1:14499273-14514273 GCA_949318235.1 Ecdyonurus torrentis
TTTTTCATTGTTAAAAATATAGGGGAATTATTGGGTTCCCTTTTTACGTTCTCTCAATACTTTTTATATACAGTATATCCGTGTATAGCAGCACATCATATAAAGCCTCTATAGTAACCACAATTGGATTTACTGCTTCGATATCGCTTCTCGTCGCCTCTGTGCTTTATATCAAAACCCCGCCCCCGCCAACTCCACCCCCCAAACCCCCCCAACACCACCACAACCTGCCAGCCTGCTGCACATGTTATAAAATCAAAAAAAAGGGGGGTGTTGGTTGAAATATCTAAAAGGAAATATTTTGTCAAAGTCCTGTGATCGAATCTTTAAATAAAAAAAAAAATATATATATATATATAGGGGAGAATAAGATAGAAAAAGAGAAAATTTATAAAAATTAAAAATATAATTTTGACTTGATGGTGGTTAGAAAAGAAGGGGATTAAAATTTGAAAGATTCTCTCTCTCTCTCTCTCTCTCTCTCTCTCTCTCTCTCTCTCTCTCTCTCTGTGCAGTTTTTTATACTATCCACCCTAGTTCTAGGTTCTTTTTTTTTTTTTTTTTTGCTTTCAAATAGGATTAAGTCTCTTCGTAATAGCCAATTCATCCAGTAATCAAATCTAAACCTTCTTTCTCTCTCACCCTATACACATACACACACACATACACAACTAACTTTAGGGCTTGTACATCACCTAACAATCCCTTAGTTTGTTGCGTTGCGATGATTAGGGAGTATTCTCAAAACTCAAGGGATTTATATTGGCCATCGTTTGATCCACAAATAGATGAGAAGATTTTCTCAAAATAGCCTTAGATTATACTTTCTTTCAAAAAGTTAAAAGGTTTTACTATTATTAAAAGAATATATAAGAATTTAGCTCAAATATTTGTTATATTATACCATTAAAGATTGTTTTTAACTTTTATTTTTTCTTCAAAGAGGAATCTTAAAGATTGTTTTTATGATTTTAAAGGCTTTATATCATAAAATAATTTCATCAATGTTTTGATATACATTATTAGAAAATATAAAACTTTATTCTTTGAAAATTAAATATAATTTATAATTACTAAAGTTTGTAAAGAAAATACTTTAAATTTGAGATATAATTTTGTATACATTGTGGTATAAGCTTTCTATAATACACCCTTTTATAACCCTTGTTAATTTTTAAATTCAGTCATCCACTTTTCAAATTATTAATCAATTTCCTTGAAAACCTAATAAAACTCTCTTTTGTTTACCATCAGTCCTTTTTTATAAAATAGTATAATTATCAATAATCCTTCGCATAATATTCGATTTTGTTAAATAAACTAAAAAGTAGCATGTAATTAACTATAAAAAAGACCGTAAATAAAAAAATTTCTTTAACTTAATTAAAGTAATTTAATTATATAATTATATATTTTTCATTCTTTTATTAATCATCAGGTATGATATTTTATAAAGTGGTTGATTGCTGAGGTTAATATGAGGGTTACCCTTAAAACCATAGAATAGTATAATATAAAGTGTAGCAGCTGTGCATATACTACACCACAGTAATTTCTCCCCCCTTAATACTTACTCCAACTCAAACGTATATATAAAGCCATGTCCATCGTCCCAGAACCTTAAAAAAAAAAAAAAAAAAAAAAATTCAACCACGCTTTTAAACACAAAAACCACCATTATTATTTCAATTACAAATTTCAACACACATACACGTAATATAATTGATATTTTCTATGGTTAAAATATAAACATTTTGTGGTTTTATAATATTTTAAAATATATTTTTATTATACATATTTAGGTTTTTATTAATATATAAATTAAGTTAAAATAAATATGCACATTTTATGGTTACCCTTCCAATATAATATTATATGAAATATTCTATAGAGAATTTCACATATGTATAAATATGGTCATAAAACAGAGATATTAAAATATTATCATAAAAGATAAGCGGTATCACATATATATATATATATATATATATATATATATATATATATATATATATATATATATATATATATATATATATATATATATATACACACACAGTATATACCTCTAAAAAAACATAATAATAATTTTTGTTTATCTATGTATAAATTTTTATTATTAATATTATATATAAAATCATATTTAATTTTATTTAATTTTTAATTTTATAGTTTTCTGTTTATTTAATTTTTCATTGTTATACACATAAATTATTATTTTTCTGTAAAGGGTAGGAAAAGTTGTAATTCTATTGGATCATATTTTTTAACTGTTTTGCAAATTATATATTATAATATGTCATTTTTTATACCACTGGAAAACTAATATGCATAAAAAATTAATTATGCAAGTTAGTGAAATGCAGTTTTAAATCCACAATACATATTAAATCATAATAACAAATTATTTGTTCAATACATAATTAAAATTTAAAATGTCATAGGAAAAATTGTCAAATGAACAAGTGCATTAAATACATAATTATTTTTTACTAAAATATTTTAATTAATTCTTTTATTTACACAGGTGACTTTAAACTATAATAAAATAATTGCATAATTACATAATTCTCATGATGTGAATACTAAAATGCGGTTAAATTTATGCATGCTAATTTTTATATATATAATTATATAATTTTTTCCTCCCTCTCTGCATAAATAAATATTTTGCAACATATAAAAAAAAAAGTTTTGATATATTATATGATAACCTTTTTCCTAATTCCCTGGAGTAAATCGACCTAATGTATAAAGTATTATGAGCACTTTTTTTTTTCTTTTTAAGTTTAAATTGTATAATATATAGGTGTGGGAGTATAGTATACACATACATAAATTCAGCACGGTGTTTTTCAAGGCTAGGTCATATGTTTGAAAATACCGGTCAAGGTTTCCCTATGTAACATCGATGTCATACAGAGAGCTTGAACTGCATCACAATGTCCCCTTGTCTTGCTATATAAAAACTTCCTAACTTTGGTTATAATAATTTTATTTTATTTTATTTATTATATATATTAAATAAAATATATATAAGTATAAGACACTTAAAATATATTTGTTTTAATTTTTAAAATATCATTCATATAACTTTTAAAGTGTTTATTATTATAAATTAGAATTAGGGGTTGTTCTGATTTATATTTATTTTAGTATTTCAACCCTCTTTTAGAATTTTTTGAGTATAAAAAAAAGAGAGACCTCTAGTGATAGGACAACGAGTTACACTCTGAGAATTGATTTCTTACTCCACCACCATCTTCATAGCTTGTCGTCAGTCAAGAAAGTGTTATAATAGAGGTAAAACATAGAACTTTAATATCTTAGTATAATAATCCAATCTTTAAGACATAGATTTTTTTATGACAGAATAGACACGTCTTCAAATTTTAAGATATTAAATATATGTACAAATTAAACTGTTACGTTTTGAAAATCTTTGTACCTTTTTATTGTTTTGATCTTGAATTCAAGCGTTTGCTGATGCCTTTTGCTTGCTAGGCTCGTAGTAATGGTGGGAGCCCCGCCAAGAATTACAATTATTTTCTCTACTAACCCACGACTTTTTACCCTTCCTTTAACGTGTGCTGTAATTGTTAAATAATGTCATTTTAATTGTTTTTTCATATTTTTTTTTTATTCTAGCAGTATAAAATAATGTAATAATTTTATAAAGGATGCAAAAATTATTTTTGTTAAATACTTATATAATAAATTTTCTGTTTTTATGTAAGAAAAATCATAATTTATTATATACACGTGACTATATGAACCATCTGTTTGTTTGTTTTCATATTATAATTTGCATTCAATTATTTTATTTTTCTTATTCGATCGTTAGCTTATGAATAAAAAACATTGTGTTCCACAATGATTTTATCTAAGTATAATTTAAAGTAAGATTGTAAATAAATTGCACATGAATTTGTTTTGTTTTTGTTAATGATTTTTTTTTTTAATAAAATAAGTTCATTTAAACTTTGGCAACAAAATTACGGGAATTTACAAAACAATAATATATACTATATATTATACAAGTTAATATATAATTTAATCTAGTTGCTACATGCGCGAAAATAATTCTGTCACCAACAATTAAAACAAAGATTTTACTTGTCTCACTATAGAATAAAACAAAATACTTTTATAAAAATTATCATTTTAATTGTAATGTATATTTTCATGCTATCTTCCTCTTGTTGTGCAATATGAACATTAATCATATCAAAGGTTTCACAGTAAGTTTTAGGTCTTACAATGTCATATGATAAAGCTGTCTGTTTGAAATTGTAGACACTTCATAATTCATCATTTTTGAAGAGAGAGAGACTGAGAGAGAGAGAGAGAGAGAGAGAGAGAGAGAGAGAGAATTACATTTCGGATCAGAAAACTCCGCGGCACAACGCCTCTTTTTCGGAACACTTTGCTTTATACTGCAGCATTAGTATCAAAGTTAAAAAGAAGAAGAATAAGAAAAGATTTTATTTTATTCTCTTCTCTAAGCTTACTCAGGCGAAAATGAGAAATGGTTTAGGAGTTGTCAGTAGAGATTTGCTATAGGGAAATGTCTTTTCAACGATACATTAAAGTTAATATATAAAAACATTAAGGTATAAAATTGTATCAGTATCGTATCATAATATGTAAAAATCTATATATAAATATATATATATACCAGCACACAAAAGTTTTATGTGCGTAAAAGAAAATATTATAAGAAAAGAGAGTGAGATAGAGAGAACGAGAGAATGCTTTTGGGGTAAGGAACAAACTAATTAATTTACTCAAATTAACGCTTCTCTGTAAACATCTAGAGCTTCAATCACGAGTACTAGTACAGAGTAACAGAGAGAGAGAAGAGAAGAGAGAGAGAGAGAGAGAGGAAAAGAGAGTTTGGATTTTCCTCTCTCTCTCTCTCTTCCTTCTTCATGAATATTCATGATGGCGGCGTGCGGGTGGAGGCGTCGCGAGGAGGGGCGGGGGCGGGGTGTTAGGCAAGCGCGGGGGGAAACAACAGAGAAAACGTTGCATCAGTAGCGCCGTGGCGCTAGCTTGTGGCCTGACGGTGGTTTGATGAATTACACCCCTTTTATCCTCTACTCATGTCATACCATTATAATATCTATTGTTATTCAGTGATGATAGCTTTCTCTATATGTGAATATAAATATATGTATCATATATATATATATATTCATATATATATGTATACGTACAGTTTTCAAGTAACTTACCACTTATATTAATTGCACTTAATTTTCATTTAAAATCAATTATTATTATAAATCAATTTAAATACTATTTAAATGTAATTGTTTTAAATATTTATTATTTTATTTATTTGAAATTAATGTTAACATGAAAATATATTGATAAATAATAATATTTAACTTCACGTTGGACATTATTTTGTTCGTACATATCATTAAAATATTTATTGCTTGAAAAATATAATTTTCTGCGTATTTTGTCACATAGCAAAGAATAGTTTATTGTTTTGAAACATTTTAAATAAATAAATAACCAACATTAATAAAATATTTTATATAATTATAATTAAAACTGAAATTTAAAATACATGCTTTCATTATACATGCTTTAATTCTGCCCTTAAGTGCATACTTTTCATACAGTTTAGGTTTCAATACGTCAAGTGTATAGTTTTATTTGATTCTAGATCATATTTACAAAATATATTTTTTATAAAACTTACTATTTTTGCATTTTTATTCCTATACTTTTAACCACTAAATTTTGAATGGTCGGGCGGGTTGCATAATGCACAGGATACTCATAGATTTTTTTTTCCTCTCTACTTGTTCAAAACACTAAGCTTAAAATAAAACCATAAATCATATTTTTATGAATCAATATAATATTAAATAAACATAAAAAAATGTAAAATTAAATAACAATATAATATAATAAAAATATGATATAAATATGAAAAGATAAAAACCAGACGAACAAACTAATTATACAAACGAGAGGGAGTATTTATATAATATACGCACATATTAGAGATTACAGAAAATGTAACATATCACGGTTAAAAAAAATGAAAGCAGGTAGTTTACAGTTTTGATAGTAAAATCATATCGATAAACATCACCGTACCGCTAAACTGTGTTGTGTGATACGCATTATTATTATTATTTTTTTTTTTTAGATAGAACTCCATTGGGGATTATCATTCTGTTTCTCTCAAACACACACACATATATACGATATAGATAATAAAAATGTACATCCCTTGATTACTACTGATATGCAAATTATATGAGGTTACTACATGAATTTAATATATAACCTCTCTTGGTATGATTACGTATGTTTCTATTGATAAAAACAATTTTTTTCCGTCATTTCTCTGATAAGGGTAACAGGTAGTTATGAAAAATGTTTATTAAATAGTTAATTAAAAATATGTATGTTGCAAATAAAAATTTATGAGAAAAAAAATTGTAACATTTTTTTTCTTTTTTTTTTTATGAATATAAAATTTTGTATATGAGTTATTGAATCTACTGGCGCCAGTTTATAATATAGAAGCGCCACTTGCGAGCCCTCTAGTGAAGGCGCCACAAAACTAAAACATGTTTTAAGTTACTAAATTTCACCTTGAACGTCGCTACTAGTCAAACAAGTAAAAAAGATTTTTATATCTCGTAATAAAAACAATAGATAAAATAATATTATAGTAATATTAATAATTGTTTCACTTTCAACACAAATTTAATATTTTACATTAAGAAGAAAAAATCTCTCACTATATATTATATAATTTTTAACTTGTTAATGAGGACTAAAAAAAGTTTATATATATATATTTTATATATATATATATATATATATATATATATTAAATACGTGTATTGTGATTTAAACTACTATAAAGAATGCAATAAAATATATGTTTTACTTTTTTACAATAAAAACTCTTTTTTTTTTTTTCCCAATGATGTTCAATGTTACTTTTATAATGCTTTTTAACACAAACTTATATACACTGGTTATTCAAGTTTTAATATTATTTTTCTTTCATTTTTCTTTAAGTATATAAAAGTAATAATGAAAAAAAAAGTCTTATTTATGAGAGAAAGAAATAAGAGAGTTGAATGAAAAATACTTTATAAGGTATCAATAAAATAGGTTGCGTTGAATAGAAAGAAAAAAAAAAAAGAACAAGAAAAAAATGCTTTTGGTGGAATGTGCACATGGTTTGAGAACTAACATTTTACGAAGTGCAACTTTTTGCTTATATGTTTTCAAGTACATACACACAAAGTGAAGAGAAATTATTGCTGTGATCTGTCGAAGCGACAGCACATGAATCACGTTCCATGGATAACAAAAGAATTTTTTTTTTATTTATTTATTCTTTATTTTGTGTATGATTTTTGAACATTAATTTATATTGAATTGAAGACAAAACATTTTTTTTTTCGATTGAGTAAGACAATTGAAAATGTTATCTTTTAATGTTTTAGCTAATATAATATTTCAAGAATTATTTTGATGCGATCATTAATTGAAAACAATTCTATATAACAAGACTTATTAATTATTATTATCAAATAATTTAATATTATCAAAACTTATAATCATTCGTTTGTTAATTTATTTTTAAATAACAATTTTTGATTTATACATTATATTTTTACTTTAAAAAAGTGACGTAGTTTGCAATTGTAAAAATTTCAAATTGTAAAAATTACATATTATTTGTTTCAAACAGATATATTTCAAATAAAATATTTCTAAATTAGGTATATTACAAAAAAGTGATATTAAAAAATGAAGAAAAAAAGTTACGATAAACAAAATGCGTAGCTTTTTATGGTTATACGAATAGTAATAATTAATAATAATAATATAATTCACTAAAATCATATATACGTACGTACATCATAAATAAATAAAAAAAACTTATGATTATTAATTTTATTTACATTTGAATTAGAATATAATTTATTCGAAAAACCTTTACGCAAGATATATTAAAAATATCCCACGCAAAATTCACCATTTTTGATATACTTAAAAGCCTGGAGGGCAGGTTATCAATAATGGTTGACTATAAAAAGAAATATATAATAAGTTTTTAAGACAATTTTTTATTCCTTTTTTTCTTATATAACTAATAAGAGTATATAAGCCAATCAAAAAATTTTTACTTTAAGCGTTGGGGCGTATTCGATCTTATTCTTTTTTTTTTTTTTTTTTTTACATGTAGATCGGGATGCCCAGTAGCGGCAATTACCATGTTTCAAGCCCGCTAATTCTACCATTAAGATCAACATTCCTGTCTACTTTGGGTTTTGCTGCCTGATGCTGTACTCTCTCTCTCTCTCTCTCTCTCTCTCTCTCTCTTACAGCGGCTTTACGAAGATATCTGAATAACAAAAAGAAAAAGAAGTGAGAGAGAATCGCTTGTTGTTTCTGAAATCTATTCTTGTGATCACTTTTTTTTTTCCTTAAGAACCTCGCCCCAAAATTTTATTTCACCACACCTTTAGATTTGATGTAAAATTTGCAAGCAAAGAAGATGTTTTCTGTATACGACTGGCAAATCTTTTCATTAAGCTCTATATCTCTCTATAGTGTTTCTTTCTTCTTTTTGACTTCTTGTTTCTTTAGAGAATGTAAAGTAAAGATTGATTGTGTTAAAAAAAGAAACACTTAGATTTTATTTTTAAATAAAAATATGTATATAGGTGTGACTTTAAAACTTAATAATATATATATAAAAAAAAACGTTTTTATTTATCATGATTTAATATGTCTTTTATTTTAAATAACAAATATTATTTCTATTTAAACCTTTTCTTTATACACTAAGCATATAAAATGTTAGGATTATTGTTTTAAAAAATAGATATGATTATACAATTTTGAGCTGATATAAATAGATATATTTTACCAAAGTTATTGCAGTTCACAATGTTCAAACGGAAGATAATTCTCTTAAAATGTACTTTTAAAGTTATGCAGACACTTTATGTCAAATTTTATGCTAATGATTTTAGTAATTTTGGTGATTTTTTTTATGCTATGATATGCATTCATAATATGGAACTTTTAACTAACGCAATTCTATAAATATTTAATATCATCTTATATACAAAGGATAGGAGTGAAATTTTATATCACTGCAGTTTCTGTATAACTTATGTTTCATGGTGATGTATAATAATAATCCAAAATACAGTATAAAATTTAAAAAAAAAAATACTATGTAAATGTCGCATAACACAAACACAGTACCTGATGAAAAATTATCGTGTTTTAATTTATTACATTATAAATTTTTTCCTCAGGAGTATTGCATATAGCAAACCACATACTAATTGGTCATTAGGGGATCAATTGATCCTCCAACCCCCCCCCCTCCCCACCATCCCTTAAAAATTGTATACATTATTATTATAATATATAAATAAAAAATGTATATTTAATAATTGCTAATTGCTGTAAAAAAATCCACTATTAAAAAAAACGTAATTATGATGACAATTACGACTAGAAATCAATTAAATTATTGCATTATTTATCTTAGTTTACTTATAGCTTAATTTTATCAAATACACCTAAAAATTACTAAATAATTATCAAAATTACTTTATCAATAAATAACAATTAAATCGTCAAAAAAGTATATTTTAATAATGACAATACGTATAAGATTAAATATATAAAATCGCGTAATATAATCACATTTTTATTCGTATATATATAGAAACAAGTATATAGGTTTTTAAAATACACATAACGTAAATCATTTCCTTAAAGTAATAATAATATTATTCAGAATATCTTATTAATTTATAAATTCTCTTATATACATCACATTTAAAATTTAAAATATGTCTAATTAGCTTGTTAAAAGTATTTATTTCATTCACAGGTGAAAAAATGTAAATGTAAAAATAATACATAATAAATAGTTGTATATAAAAAAAAAAATACAAGTATAAGATTTCATAATAATAATAACAATCATAATAAAATAAAAAGCTTATAACCTTTTTATATAATTTAAATATAAACAAAATCTTTGAATAAATTTAAAAGCTTAATAATAATTTTAAATTTTTCAGACCTAGCTTAACATTTGTATTATAAGTATTCCGATTTAAATTTTGTCACTTTTAGTTTCTACATTTTAAAATATTTATTTTTATTAACATTATAAATTTGTATATATTTAATATAAATTAAAATATTATTCATTTTATGATGATATAATATAAATTATGTCTAATTATATTTAATGAATGTTATTTTCCAGTATTTCTGTCAATATAATTAATAGAAATGTATAAACAAATTTTTTTTTTGATGTTAATATAAAATTATATTATAAAAAATCATTGAAAAAATTAGTTCATCACACGCTATTTTATGTCTCTCAATCACGCAATCAACCATTAAATTTCTGCGCTCATTAAATAATATTTTCATGCTTTCAAATAAAAATAATAACCATCAAAAAAATAACCCTTTTTATATATATAATATGTTATAATGATAATTTTATATCTAGTCGCGTGGCAAATAATATATATTTTTTATTATATCATTTTTTGATTGTTTTTATTATATAAATTATTTTGTATGTTGTCTTATGTATTTATAAGCCGGTAGAATGAGAGGACAGGTGAACGGAATGCGTAGCGTTGGTAACCGAGAAAGTAGACTTGTCTAACTTCGCGCTTAACTACAGTGCCACGCGTTTAAAAAAAAAATAAAAAAAAAAAAAAAAAAGTTAATATAGCCACCTGTCTTTGTTAAATAATATAATAATCTTTCGCGTGCCCTAATGTAGAAAAATGTCGCGCTTTCTATCTTATTACAATACTTTTTAGCGGAACAACATACGATTAATTTATCTATATATAAGAAAGGTATTTCTTATTGCATTAAAGGGAAGCATATAAAAAGGGAAATAAGAAAATAAATTTCTGTATAGAGAGAGAGAGAGATTGATATCAATGATATAACCGGAAAGAGAAGTAAGAAAAGTATGTAATGAAGCAGAAGGCTCTACAGTCATTTCTGTTGTATTTTTTTTTTTTTTTTTTTTTTTTACAGCAGGTGATGTAAGCGGAAAAGACACTCTGATAAATATGTACAACGATTTAATTTATGATTATTTATAATATTAGTAATGTTATAGAGAAAAAAACTGTATCATGCAAAATTTAAATCAAGCTATGTTTGAATTTTTTTTAGAAATAACTGATAAATTGACATATAATCCAAAATTTGAAACACTTAAATGAAATAATTAAGAAAATATCTGATTACAGATTATTTATATGTATAATATAACAAGATTTTAGTTATATTAAATAAATCCAGGAGAAATTAATTGAACCACAGTGTATAAAAGATACAATTCAAATTTGAGTAATCTATAATATTATTATTTTAAGTTATTTGAATTCATTAAAAATTTAACAAAATAAAGTATTAGTACAGAATTAAAGATTTCTCAAAATTCAAAGCTGTTAGGAAATAATGTTCAAATTTATTACATTTTTGTATCACTTCTCAAAATAGTATACATATAATAGTCTTTAATTAAAGCTTATAAAAACTAACGTCATCTTTCATATAAACGTTTACTAAGTGAAGTTCATGTTCACATACTTATTTTTATATAAATATTTAAAACATTATAAAAACTCATTTTCATGAAAAATTTCTGTGAGATTTTTTTTTTTTTAACAAATTAAAACGTAAAGAAATTATAAGTGTGCGTACACGAAAAATATCTCAAAAATAAGGGATTAACAATAGCATAACAATCATGTATGAGATTTATTTGAGTTATATTTTGTACTTTTACGTTTTGTATAGTAATTTTTAAATATAAATTCTAAAAATTAAAATGATAATTAGTATGTTTTTGTATTTTTCACGCTTTTTTTTCTGACAGTAATTTAAAAAAATAAATTTAAACGTATTTAACCCTTTATTTAACTTAAAAATAGTTCCCATACAAATAGGAAACCATTTATGAGAATTTTACTCATTGATATATACGTTTATATAGAATAAATTGGAAATTCTTTAATTTACTTTTGGGACTATAGAAAATTAGAGTGTTCTCACATTTAAAGTAAATTGCAAGCATTAATATCTTCGCCATGCATGTAAACCAAAGGCAGTCTTTTTTTTTCTACACGTTTTTTTCTTCTACGTATTATTCTTACGGTATTTTTTTTGTTTTGTTTTGTTTTTTTAAATTAACTTTGATTTAAAATTTATGCTTTTTTAAGTTAAAATTTAATAAAAATATTATCATATAATATAAAAATATATACTTTGTATTTAAAATAAAAATGAAGTAAAAGTTTTTTTTAATATATGAAATTGCTTTAAAGTTAAGAGCAAAAAAAAAAAAAAAAAAAAAAGAGGAGTGCATAAAAAAATAAGAGAAAAGGAGAGTGAGAGAAAAGAGAGAGAGAGAGAGAAGTTTTGGAGAGAGATAGAAATGGGCACTAAAAGCATGCAGAACAAACATAGAGTGAAGAGAGATGAGAAAAAGAAGAAAAAAGTTTTATTTTCTGGCACTGTATGGGTTGTATATAGTCCCACAGATCAGAGTTTTTTTTTTCACTCAACCAAACTGAAACCTAGCGAGGAAATGTTTTTTCACGTATAAGAAAAAAAAAAAAAAAAAAGCTTTAGAGAAAAAAGCAAGCATGGCTTAGAAAAAAAAAATGACGTCACATACAGAAGATTATACAAACGGCAAGAACAGAAAAGTCGGATCAACAGTATTGAGCTGGCAGGTGGAAGCAAGCATATTATATAGGGAAGTGAATTTCAATTTTTCTAGATGAACGAACTACCCAAGTAAAAGGGAACAAGCCAGAAGTTTTTCTTCTAAAGCGATTCCTAAAGCTTGAACAAACTTCAAGAAAAAGAAATGAAGATGCATGTTAATGGAAAAAGATAAAGTGCACACATCACAAAAGAATAAAATAAGAGAGAGAGAGAGAGAGAGAGAGAGAGAGAGAGAGAGAGAGAGAGAGAGAGAGAGAGAGAGAGAGAGAGAGAGAGAGAGAGAGAGAGAGAGAGAGAGAGAGAGAGAAAAACATTATTGTTTCTTGTATTAATAAAGAAAGACTATACTATACTTTTTTAAACTATTATTGAATTTATAATTCTTTTTTGATCTTTTATAAATTCCTACAGAGTATTATAAAATTTAAAGTATAATATTAATTAAAAATATAATAATTCTTTTCTAAATTGTATTCAGTAAAAATAATGACTTATTTTATAATATTATGATTTTATTTTATTTAAAGTTAATTTTAAATGAATTATCATAAAATTAAGCAATCTTATAGTGCAGTAGACTATTTAATTGATGAAAATAATATAGAAAAATAATTTGTTCAGCTAAAAATTATTAAGGATATTGTAATGAATATACTTTTTATTAACAATTCAGAAAAATAATTATTTCTTCATCAATTAAATTCCTTGCATACACGGAAAAAATTAAAGTTACAAATTATGATACAAAACGTTTTACGATAATAATTTATTGTTGAACGTTTACTGGTTTACTAGATAATGGAAAGTATAGCCTCTTCAGTCCCCGACTTTTTTTAAAAAATTATTTCATTGTCGTAATTTTTACCCACGTTTTTGTGCCTCTCTTGGAAAAGCAAAAATATGTCTCTTTTGTCAAAAACGTTTTCTTACTGTTGAGGACCCTCTACTCACTCTATAGAATGCTCAAAATAGCTTTAAAAAACGCGTAAATTTAAGGGCGATTTCTGTTCAATTTTTGTATTTTTATCTCAATTATTTCTTTTTTTTTTTCTATTTTGTTGTCCATTTTTTATTGAATTATCTGATGTTTACTGTATTGTATATTATACTGGTACTGAAGAGGATAGAGTAACCTTGCCACGATACTTATTTTGTTCAATGTTGAAAAGTAATTTTGCTGTACAGCATTATTGAGCAAACACATTTGTAAACTTTTACTGTTTTTACTTTAATTTCGTATATACAATGTATGCAATCAAACTGAATTGTAAATTCAAAATTCAATGTATATATTTTAGAGACTTCATATTGTAGTGTAACATATTGTGTATAGTATGTATTCATATTTCATATATTCATATTGTAAAAGCAAATCTTTAAAATTGAACTTTTTAAAATAATTTTGTAAGTTTGAAATGCAATTAAATTTGTCTTGATGTTGACGTTGTGCAAAATGAATGGAAAACAATTAACTGTGATAATATTTGATAAATGAATGTTTTGGTATTATTATAATTATTATTTTAATTTATCAAAATTAACAATAGTTGGCTCTATTTACATATATTATATAGGAAGATAAAAAGTAAATAAAGAAAATGAAATCAAAATAATTTAATGCACTTGTTAAACACAGTATACCAGTAATTAAATTTTAATAAACAATGACAAGAAATATATCAAACTCATAATTACATCAATTACAATAATGCATATTAATGAATACATAATATATTAACATTACACTTAATACAATATGTACGTATAATAATCATTTCATACAAGTCTATAATTGTATATTATTTAATTATTTAGTTAATTAGTAACTTTGAATTTTAAAATACAGGCCATTGACATTTAAGAAAAAAATTATTAAAATTTGAAAATAATTTATATGCATAACATTTTTTTAAAAGGGTAAATTAATTTTAATATTAATTATTGCATAATAGTAAATTGTTTGTTTTTTCAATAGTAAAATCTCAAATGTAAGAAAAAAGAAATAAATAAACGGCATAAAATAGATCTTATGAATGAAGCCCAGTGTGCAGCAAAGTAAGTCTGTTGCTTCCCTCTTCTTTATTTATTCATCTAACCTAGTTGATAGTTAAAAATTTTGGTTTATATAAAGGCTATAAATTATAACTTTATTAACTATATATTATAAATGTAATAATAATAAAATAAAAAAGGTTTCAA
>OX439129.1:14519273-14639273 GCA_949318235.1 Ecdyonurus torrentis
TAAATAACATTAAGCTCGTACAGTTAAGAGAAACAATTAAAAGTTAATTAAAAACGTAATTTGAGAAGAAGTGTCGAAAAAAAATCAGTGCACTCACATTATATACAGTAGGTTCTGATTACGAACTCAAACTGTAATATAATCACTGAATATATTATTTATGAGTCGAATATGATATTTTTAAAATGTTAAAAAATAAAATACACACACACAAAAAAATCATAATAATATATTCAAAGACATAAAAAATTTGCACCTTGAATATATTTTAATTCTAATGAATTTTTGATAATGATATGTTTCAATATGAATTTTCTAAGAATTTTATCCCACTCGCATTTCTGATTTTAATTTTATTGGTATAAAAAAATATATATAGAAGATGTTTTTGACATCATAATTCGTTCCAATATTGAAAAGTTTCGCACAAAACTCTCTTAATATAGGTAGTTTTCTCTAAAACTTGCTCTATGGGTTTGAGTTTTTGCTTTAAGGCATTTTGATGAAAATTGAAGCGTATAACATTTAAAACTTGCATCAAGACAACCTTCGTAAAAGTATAGTTTGAAAATTATAAATTTGATTCGATTTTATTATTTGTATTTTGATATACATCACGCAAATGTTTCAACTTCTTTGAAATTTTATAAACAAGTGTACAAAATTTTACACTAAAAAAAATACTTAAATGAAACAATAATATCAAAGAACTATCATTAAATTAATTTAAGCACTGGACAAGAATTACTTACAGAATTTATTGTTTTGCTCGTTGTTTTAAATCATTTTTTTTAAAGGATTATTAAAATTAAATTTTTAGTATATATATGAAATATGAGAGAAATGCATAATGATTGGTAGTATTTTATTTAAAACCGAGGTTACATTTATTTCATTATATCTTATGTATGTTGAGCTTAGGGAGGGAAAACTTTGAGACGGAAGTTGGTAATAACTGCTGGTGATGCTCTAAGAAGCGCTCAGGTATGAAAGCGAATGGTAATTTATTCACACTGCCGAAATAATAACAGCAACAGCAGTAGAAGCAGCAGCAGCCACCAAAAAGTCTCTTACACTTTATATATATTTATATATATATAAAAAATTGCTGACTTCGCTGTTATGTGGTTTCCTCCTTCTATATAAAAAGTTTTTTTTTCTTCATTATTTTATATTTTTTGACCTTTTAGAAGCATCATTTTATCATTAGTGACACTTTGCCTCACACATTGGAATCTTTCAGCATAACTAATTTTATTATACAAAAAAATGAATATTCAAAGATAATATGCTTTGTAAATTGATTTAAATATTTTTTTATCTGGACAGTTTAACTGATTGATCTTAATTGTATGGTAAATTAATTAATTAGTTATTTTAATATTAAAATTGTCTTGATTATCTTTGGTAGAGATTGTGTGAAAAATATAATGTAAACTTTAAGTCTTATAAATACATTTAGATTTTTCATAGTTATTTATTATATTATAACTATTTTTATTGCTGAATAATCAAAACAGTATTTTGTTTTATAACCACTTTGCTCTTTTTTATACGTTGAATACCATAAATTTTTGAACATAGAAAGCATTTTAATTATCTAAATATTTCTTCATTACGAAATATTATTTTTAGTCGTTTTGAGACAAATCTAAACGTCTTATATTAAACCGTCTTAATTACATTGAAAGCCTAAAGATTTATATTAATGAAAATAATAGCACTTTAAATCTAAATTACATTAATTAACAAAGTTTACATCTATACAATATAATTTTATCTTTATGTTAAATTCTAATTTTATTACTTTCCAATAAAAATAAATTTTAGTTATCACTTCTTTCTTGATATATATTTTTTTGTCTTTTTTCTGGGATTTCATTAGACGATGCTCTACACGTGGGTATAAATGTAATTTTCTCTCTCTCTCTTTTTTTTTACTCTTCTGTCTCTTTCTCAAAAAAAAAAAAAAAAAAAGAGTAAAGTAAAAAAGTTTTTAATCCCCCGCTCCTTATTACACCAAACTCAAGTGTTTCCATAATTTTTTCTTACTTAGTGATTCTCTTTGGTGCAGGAGACTTAATTCGTTCCATAAATTTTCTTTTTTTTTCTCTCTATCTTTTTTTAACTCTCGCACCTCTCTCTCTCTCTCTCTCTCTCTCTCTCATTGATTGAGACGCCTTGCTCGTTTACATGTTTTAAAAAAGTCGAGAGAATTAAGATGAAAAAACTTTTTTCTTTAACTTTTTTTAGTAAAGAAATTTACTTAAAAAAACAAACTTCCCTCTTTTTTTGAAAAAAAAAAAAAAAAAAAAAAAGCCCATCTTTTTCTCTTTTATAAAGTCTGTTGTTAGTTTGTAATCCCAGAGAACGTTTTAGAAGTCTTTTCCTCTTCCTTAACAATGCTCATTTAATAATATTTTCATTAAACAAGAGTTTTTTTCTTTATACAAAAATTGCTTCACAATTTTGCAATCTTAATTGCAATATTTGGAAATATGTGATAAATTATCCGCATACCAATATGTTTAGGTGCAAATATTGGTCATATCTGTATTGGAACTTACAAAACGGTATAAATACAAGATTTTTTTCATAACAGGTTGCAAAATAAATTTTCATACAGTTCTTAAATATATATTTGACATTTTTAACCTCTAAAACTAAAGTCTTATATCTTCAAAAGTATTAACAAGTGTATACAGTATAAAGAAAACAATAAATTACAAGATTTTGTTTACATTTTTATACAGCGACAAACAAGCGTAACATATAGTTTAATAATTGTCTTGAGGTTTTTTTGTTAAGTAAGACCAGAAGGCGATGAACGAATTGATGTAAAGATGAAAGATGAGTTCCGCCAGTGGAGTGACACTCTATAGCAGATGATTGACGACCCTCAGGTGTGCAGGTGACGTGAAAATTAATTTTACTGCGCCACAAAGTCACCTCAAGTCAAGCAATATACTTCTTGTCATCGTTAAAACTTATTGAAATATGTCATTTTATCATGCATGGTGTTGCTATGGAAGAATATTTATATATAATATTGAAATTAATTTATAGTATAGTTTAACCTCAAGTGTTGAATTACTATAAGTTTAAATTTTGTGTTTCATACTGGAGTTAATATCCAGCAAAAAGATTCGTAATGAAATGTATAGTGGAGAATGCAGTTAAACATGTGAATATAAAGAGACAAGTTATTGTAAATTACATAGTAAATAAAATAAACCAATCAAGTATTGAAATGATTTAGAAAATATTAAAGGTGTAGAACACTTTGAATAAAAAACTTGTCTATAATATCCTAACATACCTAAATATCAACGTTAATTTGGCTGGAGTCATTGATTTCTAACTTATTTTCCCATTTACTAAAGGGCAGAATGCGGGTTTATGACGTCACAACTTGCTTGCTTACGGGCGCGTGGACCAGGCGAGGTGTGACGTCATAAACCTGCATCTGCTATTTAGTAAATGGAAAATAAATTAGAAGTTAATGACTCCGGCCAAATTACCGATGATATTTAGGTATATGTTTAGGCAAGCTTTTTTTTATTCACGGTGTTCTACGCCTTTATAAATGTTAATTTGCTACAAAACTTAGAAATTTTTATACGAAGTTCAGTAAAAGGGTAATATTTTTTTAAAGTCATAAATTGTGGAGTGTTAATGTTAACACATCAAAGATTTTAAAATACATATTTGTAGAAGAAATTAGTAATTTACCTGGTGATGCACAATGTATTACATATATTTCATTTATTGATCAAAGTGTTGGAAAATTATTAAATAATTTTACAATATTTCCTAGAGGCATATACTGTATATATAGCAATAAGAAAAATTAACATCGCAAAGAGTTTTAAGAAAAGAGATAAAAAAATACAACTTAGTAAGAAAGTTAATATAAATAAATTTATTGCATATTAATTATTGAAAAGAAATAAAACTATATTGAAATATTTCCTTAGTATTAATTATAATAATAAAATATATATATTTATTATAAAGTATAACTTTTTAATACATGTTATAAATGTAAATTATCCTATATAATGATTCTTTATTATTGAGTTAATGTTTAATTAAAAATGTTCAATGTTTTAAAGAAAATCTACATAGAAAAGAGTCTATGTAGAAGAATACGCGACTTACATACTATATTAAAAAATATATATATAACAATGAAAGAAAATATGCATTAAAAAAATGAAGGGGGAGCGAAGTAAAATTTGTGGAAAAGTTTAAGAACATAACAATATCATTGCACTTCATTTAAGTTGCCCATGTGAAATAACACTTTTCTTTCTTTCTCTCTGCTTCTTCAATTTAGAAGTTGTAAAAACGTGAGCTGACTTCTTCATGAATTTTAAACTATTTTTAAAGTGGATTTTTTTTCTGTCCCTTTTATACACAAGACAAAAAAAAAAAAAAAAAAAACTTTTCTTTATAGTTATTTTCAAATTAACACAGTGTAATTTTTATGACATTTTTTCTTCTAAAATAAATAAAATATATCATTATGTATTATTAAACAATGAAGTAAATATAAGAAGTAATACAGTAGAAATTTGTTTGACTTCAATAGACCTAAAAATTGTTACATATTGAAATCTCAATAAAAAAAAATTTACAGCATAATTTCAATACGCATAATGTAAATATTAAAACTATTTAAATTCTAAATTATGCTTCATAAAAATGTTCTCTTTTAGAATTAAAAAAACAGAAAAACAAATTTTTATTATTTTAAACTTTATTATTACTAGTAGCATCTGTAAATGTGGTTACACAAAGAAAGAAAAAAAAATAATAAGAACTTATCTCTTTTTTCCACCCTCATTTGACTTTTTTTTTTTATTCGTTCTTCTTATGCATCAGTTAAGTCTTAAAAACTAAAAGTAGACAATGATCTTTTAAAAAACATCACCACTTCTTATAAAATACTCAGTATTTTTTTCTCCCTTCTTTTTTTTTAAAAAACTTTTTTTTTTTTTTTT
Source organism: Ecdyonurus torrentis (assembly GCA_949318235.1). Classification (NCBI taxonomy): domain Eukaryota; kingdom Metazoa; phylum Arthropoda; class Insecta; order Ephemeroptera; family Heptageniidae; genus Ecdyonurus; species Ecdyonurus torrentis. Next base: position 14,524,280 of record OX439129.1, read on the forward strand.
TTTTTTTTTTTAACAACGACACAACCCCTTGATGTCTTAAGAAAAGACTTTTTAGACTCAATTTGCATAGTCAACGAACAGACATACTTCTGCACACACATAAAAAAAAAATACGAAGCAAGGAAAGTTTTTTTTTCTCTCTCTCTCTTCTTCCTCTCTTGGTTTGCCGCGTATTTTGTTTGATTAGAAGCAGGAGGGGTTGTTATACTACCGAGATAACATGACTGTATATAGGATTAAAAACTGAAACACCACTTCATTTTCTTCTTAAGAAGATTCTATGAAAATAATAATAATAAAAAAACTTAATATCTACTGCATAAAAAAAATAGAAAGAAACCGCAAGTAAAATGCGTTGTTTTTTATGTATTTTTTTTTATGCTTGTCTTATTTTCAAATATTTTTTTCAATAAATGTATACTAATTTGCAAAGTAATTTGACATTTTGAAGTTTAAAATACACTTTAATTCTTTGTAAAAATATTTGGTCATGAAATGGCTTTATTTCCATAGACAACCAAAATTCTAATCTTTAATATTCCATTTCAAAAATGTAAATAAACCACTTTTGTACCACGTCATATATTGTTTAAGATTATTGGAAAATGAATATTACATAGAAAACCTAATCTTAAAGCAAATATTTTTTTCCCCTTAAAATTCGAACACATTTTAGCTTTATTGTATCCATTCGTATATTAATTAAAAGTCATTGATATTATGTATAAACTTTTATAGTTGTGTTTTTTATATTATTATTGTTTCTTTCTTATATGTTATATTATGTTAGAGTATTGTGATACCAAACCAATGTCTATTTTGTAACATTATGTTATACTATGAATTACCTTAGGCTCAGTAAAATATTCTTATTGTACTTTTGCAAATATATTGAAAAAAATCATATGAATTTTAATAACAAAACACAATAAAATGTTTTCCACATCTGAGCCAATCATCTATTACTAAATTTGTATATTTTATTGTCTGTAAAAATATTTAAAATAAAAACATAAATTAACATTATTATTACAATAACAAAAATATTTACCTACGTTTAAACATTATTATATTGCTGTTGAAAAATATAGAGAAATATAATGTTTAGCGTTTTATTATATTGAATTCAAGTTATATGAGAAAAGTTACATACAATCTACATTTATATATTATTTAATTATAATAGTTATGTCATTAAAAAAAATTCAAAATGCTGTTCTTTTTGAAAATTTGAGTAAAAAAATGAATAAAAAAGTGATTAAAAATGATTTTACTTATGTGATTGTATCAAATTTTATACGAATAAACAATTATTAAAAACTGTTAATTGCATTTTAAATAATCTTTTTATTGTTTAAAAAAAAGACAATAGTCATCAGGAAAAGATTTATTAGATTGTATATTATGTCAATTAAATGATAAAATAAGAATATTTTATAGTTAATTAATAATAATTATAGTTTTTATATACAAACTAAGGAAATTATTTTTTTCTTTAAGAGAAATGAAAAGAAAATAATGACAACTTCAAACATGCAGGTATTCTTTACATTCTATTATTTATTTTTTATTATAATTATGTAAAATTTTAAAAGAATTAAGAACTAAAACTGATAATGTCGTATCAGATAATTATAAGCCTCTTAAAAACATTCAAACAGCAACATGAGATTTTTTTTTCTTTTCTTTTATAGTTTAGTTTGAACCGGTAATTTAAATTACTACACTGATTGAAACAAATGTTATATATATATATATATATATATATATATATATATATATATATATATATATATATATATATATATATATATATATATATATATATATATATATATATATATATATATATATATATATATATATATATATATATATATATAAAAGTTATGTGTAATTCCATAATTCTAATTCCTTGTGATCTGTTACATTAAAAAATCATTATATATTTAATAAGAGTCTCTTTAATGGATAAAAGTGACCATTTTTATAATTGAATGTTCTATTAAATCAATTCTATTCCATATATATCTGATTATTTTATATAGTCAACACTAAAATGATTTCTCTATATCGCTACAAAAATATATGAAAATCTTCTCAGTAATTAGAAATCTTAATAATAATACTCTCTTTAGAAACCTGTTGACAAAAATACTAATAAATAAAGTTGTTATTTTTTCATATTAACATTGTATTATCATATGCTTTTTCAACCCTAATCCCAGTAAAAACATTGTCTTATAGACAAGTAAGAACATTCTAATTAATGGAAAAGCACACAAGGGCCGGCCACGGCCTAAGTATACAGCTTGGCATTCACCATGACAGCCTAGAGAAACCGTGGAAACGTCTAAGCAGGCTGGTTACATCGATCACTTTATCAGAGTATTTTGATCTCAACTCTAAAATCTACGAAATCGATATGCTTATTTATACCACACACTAAAATTTGTAACATTATTTACTGATCAAAGTCATATTTTTGTTTGATTTTGTCGTCAGATATATAGGTGAGACTATTGAAATCTTAAATTATTTATATTTGTAAATTTATTTTATTATTGTAAATAATGACTAGACCAACGCTTGTTATATACACATTTGTCTCTATGAACTACCTGGGTCAATAAAGAACAAAAAAATGAATTTATAGTAATGGTAATGTAAGCTTGGAAATAAATTACCACTTTGTGTTGCATTTAATCATAAACTGCAAACCTGAAGTTGGTATATGGAATGAAATATAGAAAAATTAAAAAAAAAAAAAAAGTATAATAAAGTATATGCAATAATATTATGTTCTCACAACGAGTACATATAGGACTGACATTACGTGGATTTAAAATTCTTTGTAAAATTTAATATATTTAAAATAAAAGTTTACATTTTTATTATTGTGGTTGGCACGGCTTAACATTGAACACCCTCCCACTGTGACTGACTTATCACCAAACATTAGTAACATGACTTTGTTACGAGGTTCATATACTCGCTTTTGCTTCGTGAAATATTGTGCGACAAGACTAATGCTTTGCCAACAAATTTCAACTTTTTAATCCTTACTATTGTATAGAGAGATAAAAAAACAACTTTTTTTTTTCCTCTCAACAAAATTTTGTAAAACACTATAGGGGAAGTAATATAAAAATTAGCTTTGCATATATTTTTTTCTACTTTATATGTATTATATAGAATAAAAGTCGAAAAATATATACAGTATTTAAACTTATTTTATATGTTGTTGAAAATGGTTCAAAGGTACAATAAAACATTTAAAAAACAGAGAAAAGGGGAAATTAAAATGAATTTAGTTTTTTTCATGTTTGTGAATTTTTAGAAGTGTTGTTAGTTTTTACTGCTTTTTTTAATTTTTATATTTCTAGTTTACTTTTATAATGTATATGTATGTAAAAAAAATTTCTTTAAGCAAAAAGGCAAATAGAAAAATGTTTTATTTGAACCCTATGTCTAATATTATGTGAAAAGAAATTGATTACTGATTCCCATTTTTTTTCCTTATCAATTTAGTTTGTAATTTTTATCATATTAAATAAGCAGATTTTTGACATTCTTTTTTACTTAAACAAAATATAACTATTACGAAATCTCTTATCAATTTTTGGAACGCGTGACACAACCACTTTGTGGGTTTCCTTTTCAAAATGATGTATCATTAATCGATATTTAATCAGAAATATTAAAAATATCATTATATTATATAAGCATTCTACTTTTCTATATGATAAAAGACATAAAACATTTAATAATAATTAATTAATATCACTTCCCTTTATTATAATTGCATATCATGAAACAAAACACCTTGTGTTTGGCACTTAATAATTTGCTTATACAGTTATCAAGTGAACATTAAAAACATTACCAGATGGTAACCGTGTCAATAATAAACAACGATGAAAATCGCATATCCACTTATTATTTTTTTGACAACATCCAACTTCACGGTGGCAGCTGATATTAAATACCTAGTTATTCCAGAAATATTTAAAATAATAATAATTGCAATAATAAAAAAATAAAATAATATATAATACACACACTAAAAAAAATAGAACAAGTATTATAGAAAAAGATAAAAACTTTAACATCCATAACCCAGTCCCATACATTACCATATCATTAGCACGCTTTTTCCTTCCTCTGCCAACCACTATTATAAAATACAACTCTCCTATTTTTTTTTAATATAAGGTATTATTTCTTACAATCACACTCACGTAAGAAAAAATGTCGCGTGTTTTACTGATATTTAGATGAAAAATATAAAAATTTCAAAAGTAAACAAGACGTTTGTCTATTCCTGATAACAGTTTCAGGGTATACTCACTCATATACTGTACGTATTACGATTATATGTAAGATTTTATTATTCTTTTAGAGTTTTGAAATATAGTAGGATGATATCTTAAAGTGTATTTTATTTCTATATGGAATGATAAGTAATATTATTTAGGTTTTATTGTAATGCTTCTGTAACATGAAGATTTGATCATTTCTATATAAAAAGAAAAGTAACCTGCGTGATAATTGAAGATACTTCTTTTCCTATTTTTTATTTTCAGAAATGCGCAATTAAAAGACAAAAGAATGAGAAAAAAAATCATATCTGTTAATTTGTTGCCGATTTCAAAATAAAAATAAAGTGATGCATTTAGTTTTTTTTTTTTTTCTTCTTCTTCTTCTTTCAAGACCGTTTGAAAAAAGCACTTACAATTTTTCCAACCCTAAAATCGTTTTGAAATAATCCACCACGTAAATACTATTTACATAATTGCAAGTTATTAAATTTCATTTCCAAACAATGCATTTTGTCAAGATGAAAATCTACGAGAGCTGTATAACCTATTAATGCTAAAATTATACTATTATTTTTCTGTCTTGGGGAAGAATAAAATCTTAACTTTAATCTTAAATATATAACACACTCACAAATAGTATATTTATAAAACAAAATTATATACAATAAAAAAATATATACGCACATATATAAAAATGAACCCCTCTATATAATTTTATTTTATGGTTGCATGTTTTATGGAAGAAAAAAAAACTATTCATTTTCTATAATTTTAATTATAATGATAAGAATCCTTTAGTAAATATTATTAAAATTAAAGTAGCATGCAAGCTAAATCGTTTTATTTATTGCATACTTTGATGTAGTCACAAAACTTATATATATGAATAGAATGAAAAAAGAAAGAAATTATAGTTCAGTTTCAATGGAAACTACAATTTCTATTACATCATAAGTGAAATTTTAAAAACTGTAACTTTGCTTATGTATAAATATACAACCTATATTATACGCATTCAATTAAGATTGATTGATTGATTTTTTTTTTTTTTTTTTTTTTTACCATCACACTCGACGAGCATTTTTCTTGTAAGAACAACATTAAATATTCGGCGCAAATATTTGAATGGCACAAAATTTAATCGTCGATTAATCGCACACCACATAACATTGAGCAAATAAGTAAATAAGTAAGTGAGTAGTAGGATTATTACTTTTTTAAATAATAAATTAACCAATGAAATACTTTATTGTACTATAAAAAAATGGACATTGTTGCTTTACAGTTTTTAACTTTTTACACAAGAATAAAGTTTTTTATAAACTTATGAACAAATTAAGGCAGCTCAAGAGAAATTTTTCTTGCTTTAGAAAACATAAAATTATGATTTAAAGTTGACAATTGTAATTCACATAGACATTAACATATAAATATAATCAACCAAAAATAATGTACTGTGAAGATTTTTTTTAATCTTGTTAAAAGTAGCTATATATAGCATTATATATATATATATATATATATATATATATATATATATATAATATATATATATAAAAGAAAGAAAAAAACTTCTGTTTTTCTTAACATAAAATAACTTACAGATTTAAGAGTGCAACAGCAGTACTTATAGAGGATATTAAATAAGACATTATCACCACTCTTCACACCTCATTCTTGCACATCTTGTAAGCTCAAGAAAATACGAACGAAGCGCTTCATTAAAAACATTCTCAAGATGGTGCAAATGCGAATGAGGGTCATTAAAAATATTTTACAATTTATGACATTTCTTTATTACAAAACTTTTTTATCTCTTACTTTTTTTTTTCTTTCTAATTCTTAGAAATATATTAAATTTTCATTTCTTAAATTATATAATATTAAAAAAAAAAAAAAAAAAAGTTTTTATATATTCATTATTCAGAATTATTATAAGGAAAGTTAAATTTCAATATTTTATATTTTTGTAATCCTAAAAGTATTTTTAAATTGAATTTTTTTAAATTAATAATTTTTTTTTGTGTGGAAGAAACAGGAGATATAATAATTTACTTTATGGATGAAAGATAACGAAATGAATTATTATTAGGAATGAAATTTAAGGGAGTTTGAAACAACTGCGTCATCTTACGCAATAAAATGAACAATTTTAATATAATTGGATTTTTCTTTTTCTAGAGTGGGCATTTTATTTATTTCAAAATACTTCTCGTGTAATACAATATTGAATTATTATTGTTTCTATTTTACATGATTTTCATCAGTATTTTTTTTTTACAGATAAATATAATTGACATCTAAAAATACTCTTAACTTTTTATCACTCCTTAATTTTAAAATTATACTATAAATTTTTTACTTTATTAAATTTTTGTTATAAAAATATTTAATAAATAAAATCATTAAAAATATTATTATATAATATATTTTTATATACATAATATAGTATATTATATATAAACCTCGTAACCATAATCGTATAAAGTTTTGCTTCACATATACAAGAGTGTGTGTGTGTAGTGTGTGTGAGAGAGGGAATATTATATAAAATATAAAGTGTTTATAATACTCACTATCATAAAGGTTAACGTTTATGAAGTAATATGAAGTGTAAACTTTTAGTTTTTGGTGGAGAAAATACATTATTTTGTGTTGTTGATCCTTTTTGTTAGCTAGGTCATTTCATCAGATTATCCTTTCTATATCAAACCACAAGTGTAGAATACAGAGTAACGTTTTTACTGCTACACTAAGCATTTACTTTCAAGTCATATAGCCCCTAGCTTGTCTGCAACCAGAGCAACATTTTTCTCTCTTTCTCTTTCTCTCTCTCTCTCCCATCTTCTCTTCTCATCGTCTTTTCTTGTGTTTTATGTACTTGCTCTCTTTTTAAGGGTAGTAAACATTCAATGAGCTTGAAAATATAAACTCTCTCTCTCCTCTTTCTCTCTGTTGAAATATTTTATATTTAACGTTTGACATTTAGTATCTTTATAAAATATAAACTAAAGTGAAAAATATATATTTATATACAGAGACATAGCAACTTTTATGTTCCTTTGTAAAATGTGGTTTAAATGCAATGACAAAAATAAACTATTTTCAATATACTTTTATAGCAATGTTAAATGAATTTAAAAAAAAATTAAACACGTAAAATTATAAGATTTATTTAAAAAATATGGCGTTTTTATATGTGATATAGTTTATTATATCACTCTAAAAATAATTTAACCATATAGTTTCTACATTTTTTAAGTTTAAATATATAATGATTTTTTTTAATCTATAGCAGAAGTATGGGAATGCGTTGCCCTTTATTATACATTAAGAAAAGAAAATTATACATACAAGTTTTATTTAACGTTATGAAAATATTCTTGTATATTATAATATTATATCTAATTTAAATATCGTTTTATGTAATAATCAACAGTATATTATATCATTATGCTAATAAGATTAATTGAAACATATTTATAATAAAAAAAAAAAAGAGAGAAAGAAATTATAAGGTATTTAAATTTAATGTTTTCTAAAGATTAATATCAATATTTTATATATAATATAAAACTAATTACATAAATAAGAAATAATAGTAATGACTTGTACTGGTAATGTCTAAAAGGGGGATTGATGTATGTTTTGCATGACAATTTTTTTTTCTTGCACGTACGTATTAACTTGTCAATATCTAGACAAAGTATAATAATGAAAATATTTTATACAACTTTGTATAATTATGTTTTAATTTTTCTCCATGTTGTTTATTTAAAACTAAGGTATTTTATCATTATGGAAATTTGATAGTGATACAACACATTAATTGAGATCATTTTATAAGATATATATTTTAACCCTTTTGCATAAGGTAAAAAGAACTATATTACCATTTTTATATAAGCCACAGTATTGTATAACTCTAAAAGTGGTATTGTTAGTGTAAATTTTATAACATTTTTAATATAGGAGTTTCTATAAAATCAAATACATATTTTAATAACATGATAATTTAATTTTACAATCAATATACATCTAAAAAATTAGTTGGCATAATTAGAACATTAAGATTTTTAAAGAACCACGCATGACAAGCTATTAAAATTTAACTGACCATTAAATTACATTTTATTACATTCCTAGCATTCTACAACACCCAATTTAAAATGTATATACATTTTTACAAAGCTTTATTTAAATATAATAAAAAAGAATTTTCAAAAAAAAAAATACAATATTTTTTATTCACTTCATCATTTTACCCTCTTTCTATATTTAAAAAAATAAAAATAAAAAAGTTTTTAGTTTTTATAAGAACTTTTTTTTATTTTAGCAGTTTGTTTCTTTCTGAAAATTATTTTTTACACTTATTTCCACTTCCTTGAGTTTTCACTTCCTATATGTACGAAAAAGCAGTCATCATATATATTTTTTCTTCTATTTTTTTTCTCCCTATATTTCTAGTATGTCATTATTTCATACGCAGTGGTAATGACGCAGTACCCGATAATAAGTCGACAAGAGAGAGAGAGAAAGAAAGAGAGAGAGAGAGAGAGAGAGAGAGAGAGAGAGAGAGAGAGAGAGCAGCCAAAAAGATACAATTTATATTCTCTCCTTTTTTATATTATATTTTTATACTTTTTTATATATTTTTTCCTTCTTTCTCCTACCCTCTATATATGAAATATGAAAGTACATATAAAGGGGAGGAAATATTTTTTTGATATGGACGCCAATATACGTTATTACTCTTATATAACTGTGTTCAGTGGTTTCTACTGTCTGTCTTTGACGGATACTTAAGAAGGAAATTGTCTACAGAATCGTGTGTTATATTACCTATCTCCAACCTAGAGAGAGAGAGAGAGAGAGAGAGAGAGTATCAAAAAATAAAATAGCAACTGTATATTATAAGGGTAGATTGGTAACCATCTTGAAGATTTATTCTTTTACTTCTGTTGCTGATGTTATTTTTTTATCTCATTTTCTCTACCCATAATGTAAACCTCACACTTTCAATTTTTTTCTTTCTTCTTCTTCTTCGTCTTCTTTCATTCCTAAAGGCTTCTTTTTTGCGGTTTGAGTTTTATCCCTTATGGTGGCCTATATCTCCTACGAAAATCCAGCAAAAGCCTTTACTTTATACCTTTAAAGAAATATATATATATATTTCTTTCTCTTTCTTCTTTTTTAGTGATGTGCTGACTTACATTAAGTTTCTTTTTACGTAGTTTGTGTTGAAGAGAGAGAGAGAGAGAGAGAGAGAGAGAGAGCAGGGTGGAGGGTGTGGAGGATGAAGAAGAGATAACTTATGGATACTGATGACTGCTAGAAATGAGGCAATGAAACTCTCTCTCTCTCTCTCTCTCTCTCTCTCTCTCTCTCTCTCTGCTGAGAAGGGAGGTGGTGAATAGGGTGGTAACTGAGGTGCTCAAATGTTCTCCATTCCCAACTGCGCATGTCTAAGTATTACACTCAACTATTGGTTACTTTTCTTGCAATTTTTTTTATTCTTCTTAATATTTTTGTTATATTGTAGAAATATTAAATAATAATTTATTTGGAAAAATACAAATAGTTAACATTTACCAGTTGATTTTTACACACATATATCATGATTGCATAAAATTTAGGGTCTGCATATATTGGAGCAAAATTAGAGGATACAAATAAAAACAAACAAACAAAATATATCTTACATTCAAATTCATATTGATATAATTTAAAATTGAATGTACTCAACATATTTAAATTCTATGTACAGATAAAAAATAGAACAGCCCAATACTTAAATCCCATAAACTATTTCCAGCAATTTTGATCATTTAATAATTCTATAACACCTTTTCTGGTCATTTAATAAATTACTATATTTATCTTGATACATTAAGATATTATAATAATCAAATAATCACCCAATTTAAAAATATATAAAATATTTGAAACAAAAATTTTTGAGTATAATAATACATGACATATTCCTTGTTGATATATTAATGTATTTTTAATGTATCAAAAATATTTGAAACATTTTATAAAAGCTATTTAAACGTGTGTTATATTGTATCATTCCAATATAAGAAAGATAATAGTAATAAATAAAAAAAAATGTATATATAAAAAGCATACTTTGTGATATTTATAAGTATTGTTTATTGTATATCAAAAGTAATAAGTTTTAAATTCGCAGGTGCAAGTCAAAAAGCTTTATCCCAAGCGCAGGTTACGTAAAAAAAATATATATATGTATATATATATATATATATATATATATATATATATATATATATATATATATAAATATATATATATATATATATATATATATATATATATATATATATATATATATATATAAGTTGTGTAACGTGGTGCTTGCTACTGGTCTTGAAAAATACAGAGCGGCGAGCGATTGCTAAATAAACCGTACTACTATAATATTATATACTATAAACATAATAACTTTGAATATGAGTTATTTGCTACACTTCTAAAAACACTTCTAAAAACTACTATAAGAATATCTTATACAGTATACATTTAAATATATTAATATCAATAAAATTAGAATTTTAATTAATATAAAAACAGTATACATATATGTCAATAGAAAATAAAAGCTTAACAGACAAGTTTATTTCTATTAAATAAAAATATTGAATAGAAATATGTATGTAAAAAAATAAATTATTATATAAGATTATATTTAAATATTATAACTCATCAAAGTTATAGTTTATCATGTATATTATAGTATATCGTCAAGAAGGTTTTTTGGTCAGAAAGGTGGAGGGGAGTGGGGAGTAAGGTTGGAGAACAGGTTCAGAGAGTCAGAAGCAGCACAGTAGCTGCTACGTGATTCAACCCACCATTATCATAATCAGCATCCTTCTTCAAAGTTGCTTTAGTCTACTATATTGCTCCTAACATAGAATATATATATATATATATATATATATATATATATATATATAGTGTCATGTTATGAATTTTTATAAATCATCTTCAAGTCTTAGACATATGTAATTATTATCATCAAACATCTTACCAAGAAAAAAAATATTATTATTAATTTTATAAATATTATAAAAATATATATAGAGAAAAATTAAATACTTGATTATTATTATAATATTTTTTTTTTTTTTTTTTACTATATCTTTTAGATGTAAAGATAGTTGATGTTACATGTTATTAATGTATATATTTTTATAAAAACCATTTATTAAATTTTTAAATATAAAAGTTTCGCTTTACTCTTTTTGATTGGGTTAATTGGTAATATTGCTATATAATTATAAAGTTATGCATAAAGAAATGTGTTCACAATTTGGCTACTGTATTTTTTTTCTTCTTCTCCTTTTTATACTTGACGTAGATAAATTTTAAAATAAATATATATCCAATTTTTTTTATATTATAATATATATTTAAAAAGTTATGTGAGAAAGAATTTTTGTGATTAAAGATGTAAATTTTGGTTTCAATGTGATGTGAAAGTATTTTGACTAGACGAGACTTAATTAATTTATTCATAAAATGTGTGAATATTATTTAGAATTTATTTAAAAACTTCTGTTTAATTAGTTTGTTTAAGTATAATTTTTATGACTTTTTTTAAAAAAAATTTTTTGTTTATTATTTTTTTATTTGCACATTATTTTTATATTTTATTTATTTGATTTTAATTTGGATCATATCATATGAGCTCCTATGAACTGCTAATTATTTATACTATTAAAATGCATCTGCGTTATTTATTCATTTTTTCATATTGGATTTCAATATTAACATACTTCCACCACATAAGCTTATTGTTCGGCGTAAACCTTGCTCCAATTATATGAGGAATTAAATTTAAAAAACATAAAGTGATCTTCATTTGTTTTTGTTTTTATGTTCCGGAGCACAAAAAGCAAGGTTTGCGGATAAACCTATTGTACACGCACAATAAGGAAAAATTTGTAATTTTATTTCATATTCCAAAAGAGGACATTTTGTCCTGAATATGAATGTGAATTTCTAATTTTTGAAATTCGCAACATCACATCATATATACACTGCAATTTATGCATCGGTCGCAAAAGTTGCAGCCTGTGACGTCACTTAGTGACTTTAAAAAGTTACCTCAAAAATTATAAATTCACATCTGTATTGATTCTGGACAATGTACAGTTCTGGCCAAAAGTTTGAGAACGATTTGTATATAGGCAATCCGCAACCACACTATATGTTATCTTTATGGGTAAACGCTGCGGCCGCTGCCCCGTTCTTAAACTTTTGGCCAGAGCTGTTCTATTTTTAGAATATGAAATAAAATTACTCACTAATTTTTTTTAGTCTTCTTTATTGTGATAGTAAGTTTAAACATTCAAAAACTGTGATAAATTTCAAATATTATTAGGGAAAACACACGCTGAATTAAAAAAAAATGGGTAAAATATATTATAACAATCGTGAGTATACCTATATGAACATGAAACTTGACCAATTAAGATTATCAGTATTGTCATCAACAGTAAAATTATTATTAATATTATGTTTTAATGTCAACTGTATTTTTGAATTTATTTATTCATTTATTTATTTATTTATTTATTTATTTATTTATTTATTTATTTATTTATTTATTTATTTATTTATTTATTTATTTATTTATTTATTTATTTATTTATTTATTTATTTATTTATTTATTTATTTATTTATTTATTTATTTATTTATTTATTTATTTATTTATATATTTATTTATTTATTTATTTATTTATATTTATTAGACATCATATTTCTTCACAATATTTTAAACAAAATATACATGTAATATCAAGTTCTTATCTCATTAATTAAATTATTCTTATTAATTATAAATACACAAAGATAATGTATATATTGAGCATGTTACAAAAAAAACTTTTTAATTTAAAATAAAACAAGTACCTTCATTTGTCATAAAAAAAACTATATTAATTATGGTCTTAAAATAACAAAAATTATAACAATTACTGAAAAACTGACTTATTAATTAAATCAATCTGACATTTCCTTATAGATAATCAAAGTGATAAACGTTTCTTCCCTCTTATTTAGCTGTTAGAAATCCCTGAGCTAAAACGAAAACGTGCGTATTAGCTTGTCTTGGTTACATGTCTGACTTAATCCAGACTGACAGCGAGAGAAAGAAAGAGAGAGAAAGAGACCAACCTGTTGCTCGCCTACTCGTACCCATAGCACGTATTCACACAAGTCAAAACACAAGATCACATGTTATATTCTCGGGGACCTTACATTTTTGAAATTTAAACTTATCATACTTTTTTCTTAAAAAAAAAAACTCTAAGGGGCTAATATCACGTAAAAAATTAAGTGGATTATTATAACTTTTTTTGATAAAGATGTCAGATTTTTTTTTTTTTTTTTTTTTTACATTAAAAATTGACATATAATTGTACAACATACTATTTTTTGTTTTTGATAGTATAATTTAATGTATTTTAATAATTTACGAGGAAAAATAGTATAAAATATCATTGTTATATTTCAAGTTGGCCACCATTACGCCTGTGAAATTAAGTGGGTATGCAACCGTTTGAACATTTGTGTGCTGCGTAACTGGTGTGTATAACTTACAGGGACTAACCCTACGCATTTTAACATAGGAATTATTTTTCACATCCAATAAACTTCTGGAGCAAATCTTTTGGTTTGCGTTATTAGTTCCTTCCCCTCTTTTTTTTATACTTGTCAATACTGGGATGTCTCTTGAATTGATTAAATGCCAATTTTCACAAATTAATTTGACTTACAAAATTCGTTGTATTTTTTTTTAAAGACATTCAAAAATTAATTCAGTTGCCATAGCAACATGATGCTGATTGGTTGTAAATTTTTGCGGCTTTGCGTAGACAGAGAGAGAGAGAGAGAGAGAGAGAGAGAGAGAGAGAGAGAGAGAGAGAGAGAGAGAGAGAGAGAGAGAGAGAGAGAGAGAGAGAGAGAGAGAGAGAGAGAGAGAGAGAGAGAGAGAGAGTTCCGAATGAATATGTGATGTTATCGAAAAGAGGGTTTATTAAGAGAAGCTTCTTGCATGTTTGAATGTTTAGTATCCATATTGAATGAATTAAAGTTGGGTACCAGCAAGAGTATAGAGAGAGACAGAGAGAGAGAGAGACAGAGAGAAAGAGAGAGAGAGAGAGAGGCACAAAGAGAGCGAGGAGAAAATATATAGAATATGCGACGAAGGAGAAGGAATAATAATATTGAATATTTTGTGTTGCTCATAGAGGGGTACATATAACAGCAAAGAGAAAAAAGTTAATATTAAAGCTTGAGCAATAATATTTGAAATTCTATAGTTACCTATATGTCTGCTATACTGTATAAATAAACTATACTACCACATACCCATAGTACGTGCGCTATATCATATGTTATATATACCTTCCCTACAACCCACATAATATAAGTTATACAAAGTTATATAGAAAGTTTTAAAGAAAATAAAATAAAAATATATTAATATTTAGGTATGAGGTATCTAATATACATTTTTACTAAGAATAATATATACTCAAGTTTTTACACCCCTTTTTTCCCCACCTTTTGCCAGCTTTTTCCCAACGCTCAACTTATTTAACCCGCATAATCTTTAGAATTATTCCATTCTCCTCGCTCTCTTTTCGCTCTCTTTCGTTCTCTCTCTCTCTCTCTCTTTCTCTCTCTCACCACCAACAGCACCACCCAACTCATACTGCTTGGTTTTGCACATAGCAAAGCGCTATACTACTACTATAATATATACTGAATAACGGCACTTTAAATTGTATGAAAGTTACATGAGCAAAAGCCTTTTCCTTCATGGGTAGGGCTCTCCCTGGTTAGTTTACAAATGAATACAGCGATTGAAGGACTTATAATATCAATGTAGCATCTCTCTCCTCTTTCTCTCTCTCTTTCTCTTCTCTCTCACTCACTCCTCTCTCTCAATACTTTTTTTCCTCTCTCACTCTCTTCTCTCTTTCACTGCGAGAGAGAACAACCCCCCAACCAACCCAAACTACCACGTTTCTCAACTCTCTCTCTCTTTCTCTCTTTCGCCTCAACCTCCTCCTACTGAATGGCCATATTAACTTGATAATTAGCTGTGTTAGGACTTGCAGATGAGTCAAGCAGCCGGGGCAAAAGCGAAGGAAGGAGAGAGGAGGAAACAGGGGGGTGTAGAGGGGGCTTTTTCTCTCTCCAAACTGCTACTACTGCTTCTGGTTTGCCCGAGAGCTGTGACTTACATATAAAATGGAGGCATTCTTGAAACAGACAACGTGAAGTGAAGACGTATTCTCGTTTACTTCCCAAATCAACAACAAAATCAATCAATAAAAAAACTCATAAAAATAATGAAATCATAATTTAACCAGTGTTAAGATATCAAGATAATTAATTAATATTTGGATATATTACGTCATCAACATGGCGGCATTGCGAAAAAAAATAACAACAACATTTCAAGGTAAATATTCTTTTATCTTCCTTTTTTTTCTTTTCTTAAATATAATTGAAACACGAAAAAAAATATATATGTTGTTTTGTCAATTATATTTTTGTGTGTGGTAGAAACTAAAAATAATTATCTTAATGATAACACATGGGAACATTTTACCCCCACTCCTGTCTTGAAAATAAAACTCACAAGGTCTTGAGAGCATGTGAGCATGAAATGATGTAATGTTTAATTGTTACTTTTAGAGAGAGAGAGAAAGAGAGAGAGAGACTCAAAACAATGCTGGGGGTGCTACATGGTGGAGATATGAATGAGCGTGTATATCACATGGGAGCCTAGATTTGTCATGAACAAAAGACCAGAAAGGGGGGAAATCTAACTCACTCTAGTGCTTTTGTCTCGAGAAGTCGGTGTGTGGGAGGAGAGGGGGGAGGGGAGCTCGGGTCTCTCTCTCTCTCACTCTCTCACTCTCTCTCTCTCTCTCTAGGTTCTCTAACTATCTTATTATTTACCTTTAGGCTTGATTCAAATACTAACACTACGGAAATTAACAGAGAGAGAGAGAGAGAGAGAGAGAGAGAGTTTAATAATTTGTTATGAGATGCAAGTTCAAGATTATTAAACTTACTTGTATACCTATATTAAACGATCAGCTGTCATCAACATTAAGCTTTGATTATTTAATTTTAAATTAAATAATATTTTTTTCGATTTTTTTTCATTTAATTATACTTAAATCTGCTTGTTTTATTGATTTTAATTGTCATAATAAGTTAACTATATTAAGATTGAAATTTATTTTCTGAAAAGTTGCTGCTTGTACTGAATCGTCAATTAATTACAAAGTTATTGCTATATATTATTGTGCTGTTTTTCTGAATTAAATAAAAAAAAAATCAATGGATTATTATTGATATGATTAATCAATTGTAGACTCAATCGAATTTTCTTGACTAGATAGATTAAATTTAAGTAATATACGTATTTTTCCCCATGCAGTATTTTAAACAGTCGATTTTTACGATTGAATTTCTAAAAGCATTATGATGGCATTTCTTCTTATCAACAATTTGAGTAATATAAAAAATATTATAATGAAAAAAAAATTTCAACGTTAAATTATATTTCCGTCCTATAAAAATTAAAAACAATAAAAAATATCAGTGAAATAATTCACAGTAGCAGGTTGTTGATATGTAGCGGGTCGCATATGTCGTATAAATTAAGAATCAAAAAAGACAAAAAAAAAAATTTAATAAAATTAATAATACTATAATAGTAGTAATAATAATAGAGGGAGGGAAAATATAGACTATAACTAAAGGCTATGACTGATTAGTATGTATCAGTGTTTTAAATCTTTTCACTAGAACACCGCATGCAGGAACGAATGAGCGAAAAAACGGAAGTGACGTCATTTTATATAAACGGTCTTTGCTGTTGGTCTCTCTCTCTCTCTCTCTCTCTCTTATATTAGTTCGAATATTAGAATGTCACGCGATAAAATAAAAAATATATAATTCTAAAAAGTAAAAAAATATTATTTTATCTTTATGGTTGATGTCTTCGAATATTACACACCATATAATAATTATACTTTGTGACTCTTTGTTACCTTCATATTGTTGTTTGTAACAAAAACAATATATATATATATATATATATATATATATATATATATATATATATATATATATATATATATATATATATAATTTGGTGATTATATGAGAGAATGAATGAAGAAAAATAAATTTACACCGGACACTTTACAAAAAACAAAAAAACAAATCGTCATGCATCGTTAAAATTAACCAATCAAAATTCGTGGGAGTTTTTAAGAAAAAAAAATTGTCACGGCGTGTGAATTTAGCACTTTTTATTACTTACATTTCATTGGAGAATGAGATATCTATGTATTCTTCTCATGTACATTTATGATAGCCAAAAACAAAACAACATCAAAACAATGACATTCTGTGTATGTCGTCGTCGTAAGACGCCATTTTGCAATGCAATTTACGACCTTGTCTTTCATGACAAACACCAGGTCACGTACGTAATTTTTATTCGTGACGTCACAATAAAAAATTATATGATATTTTTTTTTTTTTTTTTTTTTTTTTTTTTGCGTTTGAAGAATTTATTTATATTAAGTATATAAACATTTAATGCTGCCAAATTTTTTAAATTTTCGTTATAAGTTGTTAAATAAATAATATTTATGCATTATATATAATATACCAGTCATGGAGTATCGGTATCGACTGCGATACGATATTCGATACTATACCGATACTTTTATCGTATCGGTATCGTATCGGGGCCTTTTTTAAACTCAGTATCGAATATCGGTATCGGTCACCGATATCAGCAAAATATCGTCGAATTTCGATACTTTTTTTCGATACTTTGAAACTTTTGCTCTCTCATAAAATAAAAGTAAAAATACAAAAAAAAAAAAAAAAAAAAAAAAACTTATGAAGCAACGAGAGCATTCCATTAGTGATTATCTATCTTTCGTACTTGGACAATAAAATTCACTCCTTTATTTTTCATTGTGCTATAACAACAGGGCAGGGCGCCGTGCACAGTATTTTTATTTTATACCTTTTATAAAGCCACCAGGTAAAAAGTAATTTTTTTTTGTATTTTACATACAATAAAAATAAAGAAAACAGTGTTAAAACTTTTTTCTTCTTTTTATGAAAAAAAAAAAAAAAAAAGAGCGATCGACTGTCGCCAAGTTTCTGAGAAATCCGTCGTGTAGTCGTACAGTACTATCTATGATCTCTCCTAATGACTAAAGCGCCGGTAGAAATCATAATAAAATATAGCCAATGATTGACATTTTAAATGACTGTAATTGTATATAAATTCAATGCAATACAAATTACAAAAGATGTAGCATACTTCCGTTAATGTCTTTGTACAAATTTTTTACAAGGTTAAATTTTTGAAAAGTTTACAAAATCAAAGGATTTTTACAACCGGAGGGGAAATTTGGACTTTAACCCCTTTGGTTTAGTGGGGATGATTTGAGCCAATAAAATAAATACGAAAGCTAATAATGATACTTTGTTTACTTTAGCAAATAAAAAAATACAATGAAAAAAAAATTAAATTTATTAAATATTTAAAAATTACTTCTATACGAAACAAAGAAATTGCTAATTTGTAAATAATTAACAAAAGTGCTTGGAAATAGTAGAGGATATTCTAATCGTATAATTTCATTAAACGAATGAAATATGTATGATTTTTTTTAAATCTATAGGGTCTATTCATTCATGTTAAAGTCGACGCCATGTTGGATAACTCAATAACATGGGTGGCATAGGAAAATAACTCATTTTGCCAGTTTAAAAACACTATGCAATATTTTTGAGAGCATTGATGATGTAAATATGTTGAATTAGTATCTCAAGTATGTGAGAAAAATAACAAGAACCAAAAAATTAACTTATTTCCCAAAGAAATTTGAAATAAATGAAGTTTTTGTCCTATGCTGAGCAATGTTAGGCACTACTCCAGTATGGCCTCCAAGCGCAATAAATATGACGTCATCCGCATACACCCTATAATTTTTTTAGTCATTTTAGTTTAACAAACGAACAATAGAATAAAATAAATAAATAAGTAAGCAAATAAGTAAATAAATGAATAAATAAAAATAAATAAAAATAAATAAAAATAAATAAATAAATAAATAAATAAATAAATAAATAAATAAATAAATAAATAAATAAATAAATAAATAAATAAATACATAAATAAATAAATAATAAATGTGGCAAAAATATGCATGGATTTTATGATACCAATTTATGTCTCAAAGGTGAAAAAAAAAAAATGAAATTTATAGTGCAATATTTATTGTATGAGATATAGCAAAAATATCGAAAAAGAATCGGAAAATATCGGTATCGTATCGGTATCGTATCGGAGCAAATTTTTTTGGCCAGTATCGTATCGGTATCGGTATCGGGAAAATTAAAAAATATCGGTATCGTATCGGTATCGAAAATTTCGGTATCGACTCCATGACTGTAATATACATATAATAATATATATGGGCCGTTTACTATATATGATATAGACAAGCTATTTATACAAAAGATGATTAACGCATATTGTGTGTCATAGAACAAATCATATATATAATCATAATTTAAGTCAAACTTTTTGATTGAATTTTGAGTCCAACTGTTAGTATTTTGATTGCATAATCAAATTCATTGAACTATACATTTAAAGCACTAATTTCTTAAACTAATATTCTAAACTAGTTTTATTTTTATGTAAGAAAATTAATTGTTCATTATATAAAAGTTCTATATATATATAAAGCTTTATTCTTGTTGCTAAAATGTTAAAACAATATATATATATATATATATATATATATATATATATATATATATATATATATATATATATATATATATATATATATATATATATTATATATATATATATAATATATATATATATTTATATATTATATATATACATATTATTCATTTAATTCTCATTAAGTAGTTGCAATATATATTTAATTAGTAAAACAAACAAATATGGCTATAAAACAAATGAAAGTATTTACTTGATGACATGTATAATAGATGAAAGGAATTTTTCTTTTTTGTTAATCCTCATTAACTTTTTGTTGTAATTATTTTTATTGTGTATAAGAGAACTGATGGGAAAATTTATATTATACGTATTCTATGTTTGAAAAAGAAAAAGATGATTAATGTATACATGGAATTTTATCTATTTAATTACACAATAAACAATTACCATTTTTGGTCCAAATATATACTTTGTTTGTATACAGGTTTTCATTTTAAAAATTAAATATTTTGAATAAATCTATTTATTTTTTATTCTTAAAATCAACAATCAATATCGAGATATTATTTCATTTTAATAATTTAATTTTGGTTATTTGACGTTTCAAAGGTTGTTGAAATTAAAAAAAAAAAAAAAAAAAAAAAAAACTTATTTAGTTTCTATAAATATTTGTAAAGTGTGTTGTTGGGGGTACTTAAAAAGAAAGGCATTGATATAAATAATAAATTTGTACGTTATACACATGCACACACGAAGGGCTTTACTACTTACGGTCATAGGCTTCCCTCTTTACAAATGTTCAAACGGTTGCAAAGAAATGACGCAAAGCTGTTATCTAAATGTTACCCACTTTCTTATCTTTTCATTAAAAATTTCTTTTATTTCTAATTTTACCAAATTTTAAAGAAAAGTATGTTAAATTAACTTTAAAAATATATACCTACATAAAAAAATAGAATTTTAATTGATTCTTTCATTAATTTTTAATTAACAATAAATCATGTCATAATTTAAGTGATAACATTTTTTTTTTAAGTTTTTTTCTTATACGGTACGGTGATTTCTTTGTCAAGTTTCCCGGCGATTGCTAGCTCATTCTCCGGCTACTATGGAGGTCCTTTCTCCGGACTGAAATCTCGTCACTTTTATCTCTGAAAGATCGGAACACGAGGCCACTTGCTATCAGCAACAATCTCGCTAATTGCCTACCTTTTGCAAGCTATACTACATCCCTAAAGCTTTAGTGAATAAAAAAAATGTTAAATCAAGATCGATAAAGTAGATATTTCAACTATACTGATGATTTCTTTACTTTTTTTTTTTTTTTTTTTTAACAAAAGTAAGAAATTTTCTTCTGAATAATCACAGAGTATTGAATTTCTCTTCATTAAATCAAAGTTTCATTTGCATACAAGAAAAATGTAATAAAAAAATCAAATATTAGAATATTACTGAATGCTTTTTATGTGTACATTGTTCTTTAAAAATTAGAAGTATTTGTCATTATACGTTTCAATAAACTTTCATTCTATATAATAAATATATTTCTCTCTCTCTCTCTCTTGTAAATTTTCATTTTATTTTCTTGACGAAACCTTATTA
Organism: Ecdyonurus torrentis; assembly: GCA_949318235.1. Taxonomy (NCBI): domain Eukaryota; kingdom Metazoa; phylum Arthropoda; class Insecta; order Ephemeroptera; family Heptageniidae; genus Ecdyonurus; species Ecdyonurus torrentis. Next base: position 14,546,053 of record OX439129.1, read on the forward strand.
TTCGGCTTTAACATTTCTCTAAAGTTTACACAGCGCAATGAAATTGAATAGAGTGAGATATAGAGGGAGAGTTTGCTGAGATGCATTCTAGCGGAAAAATGAGGATTGCATGGAAAACTTCCGTATAAATCTTAAACGTAAAGGATTTTAAATAAGAAAATGTTTAGTTTTGTTCTCTATACATAAAGTTTTCATTTATATAAATTTATCGTGAAATTTTCAACTTTACTTTGAAGTTTCATATGAAAATATTAATTTTAAACTTGTATTGATCCTTTGAATTGTGCTATCTCATGGAAAATAATATTTAACTAAATTTTATTTACCATATACTTATGTTTCTTAATTAACTAAAATAAAATCCTTATTTCTGCAAAAAGGATACAATATCATACATAAAAAGTATTCATTTGAAACTTGACTTAAATTATATATGAATTTCATAATAATAATGATAAATGATAACATTTTTCTTGAACAGATAAGGTAGTCTTGACAATTACGTTTTGCGTCACACATCTAAACAAATCTGATGACACTTGTGGTTCTCTTCCACAGGTACCCTCACAAAGTTCCATACAATACAGAACTATACTGTATATATAAAAAAAATGCATATAGCTATATGAGACCTCTGAAGCATTTTTATAATAGCATAAAATAATTTTTAAATTGTTGTAAAAATATATTTTCAAATGTATAACACGTTAAGAGAAGTTTAAATTGAGGTTTAATTCCCCCCTTATACAATTCATTGGTGTAATTTTATTTTCATTTAGTGGAGAGGTGTGACGATGAGTAGGAGGCAATAAAACGACGACGCGTGTGCATCTCCCTCACTCTCTCTCTAACTATTACACAACAAAACTCCAAGCCTCGGGCACATTTCAAATGTAACTAACAAATGAATCTTTTTCAAAAGATATTAATTTCTTTTCATCTCTCACAACTAATCCTTTTCTCTCTCTCTCTCTCTCTCTTTCATTTTCAATTGTTATTAACTCTTCAAGTGTAGTAATAAAAGTATAATTGACATTATCTTCAATTGTACTTTATATTGTAAAGCATTTTTAAATTTTAAGAAGGTTAATTTAGCTGAAATTACATTTTTTGCCTTTTATTTTCATTTATTAGGTGTAAATTTGAGATTAATTACTATATTTAAAATTTTACTTTATCTTAAAAATTATATAAAAAAAAACTATACAATTGGCTAATATTAAATGTTTGTTTGTTTTGTACAAAACATGTACAGAACTATATTTTTGCATGGTCCCAACGTTTGAAATAAAAATTTTTCAAACTAAAATTTATGCACTAAACAAAACTTAAAATAAAACACACAGACAAATAAAATTTCAAATTACGAACATTGTTGACAATATATATTATTTCTGATGAAATAAGCAAAAGTACAAAATCATACTATATGTCAAATAAACGATGGTTGTCAGTCACTCTATTTAAACATATCAAGTTAGTAATATGTCATATTATATACGTTTGCAATAATATTATACACATATATACACATTGGTATAGCGGATATATATTATAGACACTGATGACAATTGAATGCGGCTCTGCTGCAAGGCATTTATATACATTGCGTAACCAATGTGTATAGTAAGCACAACTACCCCTATATGCGCACATAATATATGTTGAGGGATGGATGCTTCATTTACCTCCCTTTCTATGATGATGTGAGAGTCCAGTATGCAGTTTTGAATGATTAGATTTGACGTAACCCTCCCTCTAGCTCGCTCCTCTCTCTCTCTCACCACCCACCCTCTAGGCCAAGAACAAAAATAAAGAGATAGGGGTGGTATATATATATAGAGGGAGGTTTTGTCACGTGACTAAACTAATTGAGCAATGGAAACAGTGAATTCAAAATCTAACCCTCTCTATCATAATAGCTTATATTCAACCCTAATATTCCCTTAAGGCGATACTTTAGACTTAATATTACTATATTATGGTGTATTGTGCAAAAATATACTATAGTCAATTAAAATGGTTCTTTTTAGCTTCAAAAAAATATATGCCATTAGATGCAGAAATTCAAAACATAAATTGTGATTGTTTTACAAGGTAAAATACTTTTATCCTTATAGCAAATTTATATTTTGAGTTGAAAAAACTATGGACCGTGCAGTCCATGGTTCCCAATGGTATAACACTCTTTGCTTCGAAACACAAAAAAAAAAGTGATTTAAAAATGACATATATCTCATAAATTTTGCAAATAAGATACTTTATCATTACGTTGCTATACACAATTTTATATAGTGCATTAAAGAGTAAGTTTACAACATGGCTTTTTCAATATTAGATGATGAGAAAAACTGTTCATTAACTCACATATGATGACCTAAAGCCCTACCGTAGACCCATGGTAGCCCCGCAAACTTCCGCTCATCCTGCGAGATATACAACCAGCTACAAGCTACAACATTTTCTATAGTAAAACCGTAACTATGGCGTAAACGATACGGAACGAGTTGCATATCTCGCAGGATGATCACGAGTTTGCGGGGCTATGGAAGGGCTTTGGATCATCATATGTTAAGTTTATGAACAGTTCTTCTCATTATCTAACATTGAAGCGTCCATGTTGTAACCCCTAAACTTCCTCTTTAATTTGTTCATCCGACAGTGCGGTGTTGAAAATAACTCTAGAAAACCTATTGGTGTGCATTATAGTATTTTATATTGCAAGCAATGCATAATAATAATTATAGGTTTTACGTGATTACGTATCCTATATACAGAGGTAATTTCAATAAATTAAACACTTTAAATTATTATTATATATATAAAATATTAATCAATAAAAATTTAGTAACATTAAAAAGAAGAAGAAAGAAAAAAAAAGTGCACACCATTTGACAATATCATTCAATTGAAGTCTTTATTACAGATCATTAAAATTTATAATATGACATAAAAAATTATTAATTATTATAAAATTTTATAGTTTAACTGTACTTGAAAAGGGAGAGGTATAGATTAAATTAAGTTATGATAACATTTGCTTTGAGGCATTGTGTGTTATATTTCTGCGTGGCCAAATTTCATCACCCTCATCTTTCTTCCTCCCCCTTTTGTTATATGTATGATCCACCCCCTTACCCCTAACATAAGAGAGAGAGAGAGATTCACCCTCTAGTTTCTCTTTGACGGTGCCGTTCAGGCGTTAAGGATTTAGTTCGACACCAATGCTAACTACCCCTTAATCAAACCTATATGAGGAGGAAAAAGATACTATGTGTGTATATATTTGAGCTTGTTTTCTCAAAAGTAAATATTGTACGCATAATAACATTTTGTATCAGTAGTAATTAAACTCAAACTTCTTTATCATATAAGACTATTTTAATGAAATATTTATTGTTTGTTTTTTATATTAAAGTTTAATTATGGTTTGTAATTTTGAATATTGGATCTTTTTAGAATAAGGACGAGTGGATCATATCACAATGGCTCGCTATGATCTTTTATTTTTTATATTATTAAATAAAAATCTAAAAAAAAAAAAAAGTCTTTGGATTATTTAATAATATTATGATTATTTCTGTCCTGTTAGACCGTTTAAAAAAAAACGTTAACCAAAAATGCAAAGAAAATGCACATACTAAAATTAAATCAAGTCATGTTAAACGGCCTATACAATATTTCATTACTATTTTAATACATCATATAAAATACATAATTTAATTCACACCATTAATTTTCTTTCATTTTTTTTTCTAAATAAATATTAATAATATAATTAAATTATTTAATAATATTTTCTTAATTCAATGATATAAAATATTGTTTACTGAAGCATTTAAAAAAAAAAATAGCGTGAAAAACTTAATTATCAATTTGAAAGAATGAAACATAAAAATGTTTCAATATAGTTTCTATATAAGTTGATGACATTCTTTACAATCGCCTTTATAGACATTTTTAGAGCGACTGGTATTCAGTTTAAGGATGAGATAAAGATTTAATGGAAGAAAAAATAAAAAGACGACGACGAAGGCCAAACGCAAAACGGGCGCATGGATCTAAAAAGTATCAAGACGAGAGAGAAGGTATATATATATATATATATATATATATATATATAATATAGTAGGGAGTGGTCTTATATTTTTTTCCAGCTACTGGGCTTGAAGAAACTGTTGTATTCGACAGGCAACTTGATTTATATTACTAGAATACTTGAGACTTGAGAGATCTTTTGTAAGAAACACACACACACCATCAACTTTTTTATAAATATATTCTCTTCTCTTTCTATACTCATAGTTTTAAGGAATGTGAAGAAAAAAAAAATTTATAATATCTGAATTTTTATGTTCTAATTATAATATATTATATTCAAAAGATAATTTTTTATTAAAATTTATATAATTTAAGGGTTTTTATATGTATAAAGAAAAAATAATAATGTTTTCTGAGTCATGCTTTAATATAGTAAATTTGTTATACTCTCTTAAATAGTAAAGAATAATTTTTATATATGATGTGAATGCAAAGAATTTTTACTATAAAGAGAGGTAGCTGAATTTATTTTGCCACACAAGACTTGATGGCGGCTTCATTTAAAAAATAATAATAATAATAAGTGTGATGTTCATGCTAATATCACTTAAAGTCTGGTATATAAAAATTTGTCTACTTGAATTTAAAATATGTTGGAAATTTAAATTGTTATTATACTATTTAAAAGAAAAATACTTAAGTTTTCAAATCATCTTGTTTGGAATTTAAGTATTCAAAAAATTTGCACAACTATAACGATGATGTATGTTTGTAAACCAACATTTGGACCATTCTATATAAAGACTATATCACACTATGAAATAAAATTATGTTAAGATGAAAAGTCATCTTTACAAAAGAATTGCCTGCGTAATATTTTTCAATGCAAAAATGTTATATTAGCATGTAATTATAGTTTTATTTCATGTACGTATACATACAATATGAACTCCTTGAGTTCATAAATGTTTTATAGAGGTTGAAGTAGATTGAATAAATTGGAGAATTTGAAAAATATCAAGTATATTTGGCTAGATTTATTCAATTCTTTTTACAATATATACAACCATTTAAATTATAATCAACCTTTTCATTTATATATGGTTTGAAAATGTCTAGAAAAATTGTTTTAGGGTTTTATAAATTCATAAATACACCATACAAGAAAAAAAGAAGAAAAAAAAGATCAACTAAAATAATAATAAAATTCGTGAGATTTTTCACCTTTATAAGTTAATTAAAATCACGATTTAATTTTAATATTCTAATTTTTATTTAACACCTTTTAATAATTAATCAGATAATAAATTAAAAAATGTAACATTATAGAGAAAAGGTGTTTTAAAAAATACAGATTCAGATATATCACTTATATCTCACATTGCCAAATATTATATATATATATATATATATATATATATATATATATATATATATATATATATATATATATATATATATATATAATTTGATAACAATCTGATAGTATTATTTTATTTTATAATAAATTTAAATTATTACAACTTGAATAAAATTTTAATAAATTTAAATAAAATATTTTTTTTTTTCAAAATATATATTAAATTTTTATTAAACATTCATTCATAAAAGTTTAAAAAAAATTAATTAAAAAAATGTTCATACAATTCTGAAGTGGTTATAGGTCATCTACATTATATAGTTATCAATAAATCTACCGGAACAAGAACTAAATTACATAACAGAGAAGCCTTATAGTTTGACACTCAAGTCATTAATTTTAATAAAATCTAAAACATTATTATTATTATTATTTTTTTTTTGCATTTATGGTTTCTTTTTCTATATAATAAAAAATTAATTATGTTTTTTTTAAACCATAAAATTTGTTTAGAAATTCAATTAAAAAATAAACTTTTAATCAATTTTATATAAAATATTCGATAATGTATATACAGTAGCATGTTTGAGTTGATTTTTAACTATTAAATTTTATTGTACACATATAATTTTATGTTTCTTAAGCTATATTTTTATTGTATTAATAATTTAAGAATTATGAAAAAGATATATACATATATATATATATATATATATATATACATACATATAAATTGACCGGTTTTAATGGTATAGTTTTTATAATCATCTCCTACGCGAATTGTGCAAAAAGTTTTTGAATTCTCATTGCTTATTCGTTACCTTGCCTCTCTGATCTCTCTCTCTCTCTCTCTCTCTCTCTCTCTCTCTCTCTCTCTCGCTCTCTCTCTCTCTCTCCCTCCCCTTTTTATTCTTCATTCTTACTTGAGGCTGAGATTTAATTAACGTAATGAGTTTTATCACAGATTATCTCATTTTCACCAAAACCGGCACCGTAGCATTAATCAACTATATAAAAACCCTTCTTATATATATTGGCCTTCGTTTGATTTTTATTATACTAAAAGTGTTTTCTACTGTTAAAAAAGAAAAAAAATGTATAAAATGTTTAATCAAATTTTTTTTAATTAGATCATTTATTTTATACGTTAGATTTTTACAAGGGTTTAAGTAATTTAGAAGTTTTTGTATACGTTATATATATATATTATATATATATATATGTATATATATATATATATATATATATAATATATAATCTACAATTTGATTTGAAACTCTAAGTTATAAATATATCAATCAGTAAAGACTTATACAAGAATTACAGATTTATATAGAAATGAAGTCAGAACTTAATATAGTTATTTTTCTTATATAATTGGTTGTAATTTATTCAGGCTTCTGAAGAGTTATTTTACTTTATATAATACTTAATTCTTAAGATTCATGCATATAGAGTAAATCTTAGTATTTTAGAAAATTTGAAGAACATTTTTATATAGAGATTTTTACACACAAAAAGAACATTTTCTACAATCCTACATTATATTTCTTTCTATAAAATTTATTATCAAAGGCTAAAATATAATTGATTATTTTATAAATTATATTCCAAAATTTGCCTTTTTTACAAACATAAAAAATCATATTTTACATTGAATAAGATTCTTTTGGTATATACGAGAAAAGAAAAGTTGAAAGGTTTATGTTTAGTATTGTTTTACGCTAAAAGCAAAAAGCCAAAAGGAAAATTATTTTATACAAGACAACAAAATTTAAAATTTTCTCATTGATGGTCTTTTTTTTTTTTTTTTTTTCGTTGTATATATAAAAAGCTAAAAGAAAACTTTTTTATCTTAAAAAAATAAATAATATTACAAGAAATAAAAATACAAGAAAAAATCTAGTAAAAATCTTCTTTCGTTAAAAACAATTCTCATTTTGGAAAAAATGTAACAAGAAAGAAGCTTGTTTTTTTATGGAAAAACAAAACATAAACGAAATAACAATATATATATATATATATATATATATATATATATGTAAAAGCTACTTGTTATGCTAGTTGTCGTTGACTTTTGTTACCAAAATATAAAAGTCGGGGAAAAAACAGAAACAATAATATAGAAAACGGGAAGGGGAAATCAAATATCATTGAAAAAAAAAAAAAAAAAAAACTGAAACCAAAATGTAAGTGTTTTTATTATACCCTATATTATTAACAGAGTAAAACGTGGATTTTTTTTTTTTTAGGAAAGATTAAAAAAATATGTCTAGATTGTTAAATCTTTGCAAAGTTAGCAGAAATGAAAAGATAAAACTTACATTATAGTAAAATACGATTTGGTATCAGAAACGAGAATGATATAATAAAATAATTGATAAGAATCTATTGTTTTATTATAGTTGTCAATCTAAATTGTGGGCTGTATATATGTTTATTTTTATTTATATTTGATGTAAATTAAATGTTTTTATCGAAAATTAAATTTAGATGGTAGACATATTTATTGTGTTCGTAAATATTTTTACTTACGTCAGATTAACTTGTTTAAATTTACGTGGTGATATGATAAATTATGAGCGGGTTTTTGTGTTAAAAATGTATTTATTCAAAAGCTTTGTCCTATTATATACTATAAGATGTTCATATTTTTAAATGTTAATTCAAAACTTACTGAAATTACCTATTTTCAAAAGTTTATAATAATTAATTCATTTATATGTTTTCAAGGTCTAGACTCTCTTAAATATTAGGTCAGTGTTTTTCATTAACATTTCATTTCAGTATTCTATTCTTTGATTAAAAAATTCTCTATAATGAACATTCAATTATTATTTATAGTCACATAATACACAAAATGCAATATTGATATTTAGCTTTTTATGTTTTATATATTTGGTTAAACTAAAATTTAAGATATTATAAAAAAAAAATTAAGAGCACAGTGTTAATTTGTATCATATCAAATTATTATATTATTAGTGCTTACATAAGGCAAAGTTTATATACGAGTAAAATCAGCAAAACCATAAAATAGAGAGACAATTTTAAAATCAAAATTTTATACAATAAACTGAATATTTTACATTTTTTTTTACAACAATTTTTTTAGATTATCAAGTTAAATGAAGATAAAAATATATATATTCACATATGAATGACTTTTTTTTTTTCAGTAAATTAGCATGTACATTTTTGCACATACACACATGAGATGTGATATTTTCTGTGACATTCTGCGGTGACAGATAGCAATGATGTTAGGCAACGATGCGGAAGGAAGGAAAGAAAAAGCTTCCCCTTGTCTCTCTCTCTCTCTCTCTCTCTCTCTCTCTCTCTCTCTCTCTCTCTCTCTCTCTCTCTCTCTCTCTCTCTCTCTCTCTCACTCTGTATACTACAACCCCCTTCCTATATTTTAACTCTCCTCCTCATACCTCCCACATATGCATATTCATGATCCATCCGTCTGCTATCATACTATTGCCTTTACCACATTACACTACCCAGCTGTCGGTGGTGCTTGCTTCCTTGCTACTGCTGTTCGTTTGCTTTTGATATGTGCACCAAAACCGTTACTACGGAGCTATCATAATACCGGCGAATGAAGCTTCAACTCCCGGTATCTTGCTACCGCTAACATTCCCCATGAACACTTTTAATACTTTTAATACGATTTCTATATACTATGTCATCACATTTATTTTAAGCCTATTTTGAGAATACTATTTAATACCCATTGATTTTTGTGTTTGCTCTCTTTCAAATTGAATTAAGTTTTGTACAAATGAATTAAGCTAAATATTATCAATTGATTTTATTATGTTTTATTTTATTAATAGTATAAGTGTCAGCATAAACCTAATTACAGAAAAAAATCCAAAGTGCAATTGCATAAAAATGCATTACCTTATTATCTTGATTAACATGTTGATCCAACTTTAAATTTTTGTATATAAATATTAAAACCTTTTCTCGCAAAAAAAAAAAAAAAAAAAAAAAAAAAAAAAATCTTTCTTTTATTTTAGTTTAAAGTTTATCAATGAAAAGGGTTTGGAATTTATTATGTATCATTGATGGTTATATACATATTTATAGGATTACGTATAAATAAAAGAGTATAAAGCGTGTTCTTTTTCTAGCATTAAAATTCCCATTTTATAATATATGAATGAAAGAAAGAATAAAGAATGGTATAAACGATGTATAAATTATACGTTTAACTATATAATATTATTTTTATATTTTTAACGTAAAAACGTGAAGTGTGCAAAGCATGTATTTATGTAAATGAAAAATCATAACATTTATATTATTTGTATTTTGAAATTATTTATTATATGTATAGTTTCAAAGATAATCATAATGATTTCATTCTTCTATAGGTTTTAAGTAGGTTAAAAAATGTAATTACAATTACTGATCAAATATGAAATATATTCAAAATTAAAATTCAATATTCAAAATTCAAAATTCAAAATTTCTCTCTTTCCTTCAATCGTATACAATATGCATCGTATTCGTCAAGGTTAATTAACAGACAGAAAAAGTCATTCATATTTAAATTTCATCATTTATGTTTGTATTTGGTATATAGATTTAAGTTGTTGTTGTTTTACATATATTTCAATGTTTTTATTGTAATAAAGCTATTATTAAGTTTTAATGAAAACTGTTGAATTGCGAGAAGTGCATTTTAGAATTAAATCACTCAAAAAAGGGTACATTACTTCACGAATCCTAACTTATTTGAGATAAACACTTTTGAGTTATTATGAGCAGCTAAAATAATGCATTTTATAGCAAATTATTAACAATAGCTAATTTTAAGTTGTTTTGAATTGTTTTCATTTTGGGGGGGGGGGGGGGCTATGTTAAGTTAAATTAGCTATTGTTATTTTTTTGAGTATATATAGCTAAAGAACCAAAGAATTATAATAATCACGATGACTGTTCTGTAAAAATTGCTAAAAATATAATTTTATAGATATATTGAATTAATAATTTTACAATACTGTCATGAAGTATACCATCTCTTTGTGATCAAAACATATACTTCATTCAAATTACAGTATTATATAGTTCCTAAATCTCCGCTGAAAGTAAGAATTAATTTTATTCTATTCATATATAGAAATACCACAAAATAGATATCCCTTGGTTATGGTAACATCGTTATATATAATAGAAGTGATAACTTTAAGGTGTAAAAGCCAAGACCTAAGCATACACATATAACATATAACACACCTGTTGCAAGAAAAAGGAACAACATACGTTAATGTTATAGTTTGGGTTCCTATAGCTCTATTTATAATGTAACTTATAACGTGTAAACAGAAAGAGAGAGAGAGAGAGAGAGAGAGAGAGAGAGAGAGAGAGATACAATATATATATATATAAAAATTATTATTCTTTTTAAAAGTTGGTGACATAATTAAATCCGTTGGTGACTGAATGACAAAAAATTTACATATCCGTGATCTGAAAGTCAATAGAAAGAAGAAGTAGTTTTTTCTCTCTTCTTCTTCTTCTTCTTCTTCTTCTTCTTCTTCTTCTTCTTCTTCTTCTTCTTCTTCTTCTTCTTCTTCTTCTTCTTCTTCTTCTTCTTATCAACTCTATTTTAAATTGCTACTGTGTGTAGGTTGTATACAGTATACCTCTAGATTTAGTTTTTTTATAAAGTGATATTCCTTGTAACTTTTATTAGATAAAAGTAATTAAATTTTTTATACTAAAAACTTTTTTTTTGGTAACATTATTACTTTCTTGCATGTAGGTATAAAATAATCATTATATTTATAATATATATATATATATATATATATATATATATATATATATATATATATATATATATATATATATATATATATATATATATATATATATATATATATATATATATATATATATATATTATACACATATATAAATGTAATTTAAATTAAATAAAAAGTTATATAATATCTAAATGGAAAATTGTATAATCTTGATATAAGTGATTTATTAAAAAATTTTACATTTATATTGAAAATTTTCAATGTGTCTTACTTTTTGAAAGTATAAATTTTATCTTAATGTTATAATTTTAGATGTCATTTTAATACAATAAAGAAATGCATTTTTGTTTTCGTTTTAATCAGTACTATTTACGCCATCTGTTGTTCATAAAGGTATATTATAAACAATCAACAAGCATACAATGGAGAATAACGACGCTAAGGTTGTGTTTTTTTTCATTGCAGTTAATGGTATCTTTATACAGTGCAATATTTGCAGTGTATGATGTATTTAATTATATTAAGATTTATTCATTTTAAATTGACATTCTTTGCATTTTTTTTTTTTTTTTTTTTTTTTTTTTGTACAGTGAAAGTATTGCACTGCGTTAAAATTTAAAATATACTTATATAAATTTGAAGGCTATATTGAATAAAAATGTATTTTTACAACATTAAGTATAATGTTAAGTTTATTTTAGTTGAAACTGTATTAATAGCAACTAAAATCTTGTGTACTTTAATATTCATAGACAATTTTCAAAGCCTGTTACAAGAAAATGTGATTTTCTCTGGAAAAAAAATCCTTATGTCAGGTCTTCATAACTTTATTGTTAATTAAAGAGATCCTGGTGTCAAGAAAAACTTCCCCTTATATAAATACCAAGGTATGAACTTTATACGTTGTTCATTAGCTCTGCTGTGTCCTCACAAACAGGGGAGAAATCTTGTAAAGTAGGCAACCCACTTTACAATTTATATTGTAGACGTCCTGATTTACAAAAAATTCCTACTTTACAGTTTTTAACCCCAGATTTGAGGGTATAGAAATGTTTAGAAAGGTTTAATATCTGCTTATAACATTAAAAATGTGCGCAAAACTATATAACGTTACATAAAAAAAAAATTAATATTGAAAAAAAAAAATCCCCTGATCTTATTTTTTAGTTGGAGGAGAAATCTATTTATTTCAATCAATGAAATTTTCAAATTTCTAAACAGTTTGTAACTCTTAAATTTGCACTAAACCAACCAAAAAAAACTATAATTATTCATATGACTTTACAAATATTGTATAATATATGAGAAAATTATTGACAAAATATCAATTAAAGTAAAAAATATAAAAACAATACTCTTTCAAAATTTTACACGTTATTTTTTTAATAAAATTTTGAAAACAGTTTCATAGTTATTAAAACAATAATATTTTCATAAGATCTTACAATATCATATACATAAAATATGTTAATTTTTCTTGTGTTTTCATTAAAAATATGTTTTAACTATATGATAGGTTATAAACCCCTCTGCTATATATACTAATTTTCAATAAAATGAACATACATAAGTACAATAGAAAAGAAATTGTATAGAGTATAATTGTAAAGGAAGTAAATAATGAAATTTTGACTGATAAATAAGCATCGTGTGATGCATATCAAATTTATTTTATATTTAATTGCTTAGTAGCATTTGAAATTTCATTCATTCATTCATTTTGTTGTTGGCTAACTTATTTTCTGACTGCTATATGTGTGTATATATGGTGTATTGAATGAACTAACAATTGCATAATTATATGTAAATTTAATGGGAAAATTAATGGAATAATTACTCAGCTATAACAATAATATTTACCTTATTAAAGTTATCATATGCTATATATACTAGTTTACTATAGGAATAATACATTTAATTATAGTGAATCGTATATGATACGTAAAAATATGCATTATTAATTATTAGTTTTGAGGATAATAATGATGATATAATAATGTACGTGGAAATTGAATTTTAACTTTTGGTGTTTTAATGTATACCTATAATTTAGCATTTTTTTTTTTTTTTTTTTTTTTTTTTTTAATCTGAAATTTTGATTTTTAGAAATGTACTTTTAAATAAATTTCTGCATTATTTAGATATTTAAATGTAGTAATTTTTTTATTAAATTAATATGAATATTAATATAAGTATATTGTGTTTGAAATTCTATGTTCCTCCTTCAAATCCATAATTTAAATGTAATGTGTTCATTTCTTTTTGTTTAAAATATTATAACATTATACAAATGCCAAACAATAAAAATAACCTTTGGTCAAAAATATATTTTAAAAAATTAAACAAGTTTTTTTTTTTTTCTTCCTATTTATGGTCCCGTACAATATTTTTTTCTTTCTTCTTTGCTTACACAAAATAAGTTTTAAAACAACTTTTGTTTATCTTCCATTGTTTATTTTTACAAGTTTAAAATCTTTCTAAAAAATCTCCACGCATCGCAAAATAAATAAATAAATTTTTCATATTATCATTTTAGATCTCATCTAAATTCAAAGTATTTAAGAAAGTTAACACTTTTTATTTTATTCTGAGGTGAAATCTTGTGATATCAAGCATTTCTTTTTGACATTTTGGTATAGTTGAGTGTTTTGTGGCTTCAGAATCATGGAGCGTGCAAGAGATTTGGCGTCTCCAGCAATCTAGAGATCCGCATAAAAAAATATATAGTTTCAAATGTTTCAAATAAATTCTATTGAGAAACAAAAATGTACATATATACACAATTATATTCCATTTCCTAATGAAAATACAATGTATTTATATGGAGCACAACGCTAGTTAAAAATTTTATATTACTGCGTTTTTCTATATACGGATTTGTATTGGACAAAGAAGTGAAATAAATGATTTTGGATATTGTATTTATAAGAGTGTCTGTACACAAATGGTAAAAATAAACCACATATCCCAAGTTTCAATTATCGTATGGTCATATTATGATAAGGGAAAAAAATGAAACATGAAAACCCATAAGAAAAATTAGAGACTGTTTTAAATATCATTGGAAGACTTTAATCTGGAAACATATATTTAGATTATATATATATATATATATATATATATATATATATATATATATATATATATATATATATATATATATATATATATATATATATATATATATATATATATATATGCAATGATAAACTGAATTTGTTTCACTAAATTTAAAAGTATATAACGTATTCATAATTTAACTCTTGATTATTATTAAGATATTTTAATAATTCAATATAAAGTATTAATTAATATAAAAATATTGTATTGTATATTATTATTATTTAAAAAATGTTCTATATTATATTATAATTAAACGTGGACGTTTAAATTATGGACAAAAGCTAATTGAAATCTGGTTAATACAATATAGTGTAGAATCACATATTTGATATAATTCATACTGAGCCTCAAACCATGTATAGCTACAAATCTCATGTTATGTAATTGTTATTTTGATTCTAATTAGTTACTTCATCCCCTATATATATATATGCTATATATGTGTATACTCCCTAAACATATAAATTAATTAGCTAAGTAATGTTGATACACATGAGAAAATTTATAGAGCTCTCTGGCTATTATTTGAGACAATAATACACAGTATAATATTGCAAGCACACACCATAGCTTTGACGTTGCAAAGTAAAGTCCCCTTGGAACCAACAGTGAGTATGTATACCGCTTCTATATACCATGAACCACATTGTATGCTAATGTACAAGAGTCGTTTCCGCCATAACAACAAACGACCAACCATGATAGTCACTGTGACGTATCGACTTGGAACGGAATGCCTCCTCCCTCCCTCCTCCCACCTCACCCCCTACCCCCCCCCACTCTCTTCAACTTTAATTTCCTCTATGGTACCGCGACCCCAACCTTCACCCTTTTTGCAATGCCGGCCACCTTAACCTTTATGATATAGTATAGTAACAATAACATGTAAAATATGAATTTGAATAAAAATATGTAAAACAAAAGAAAATTCTATAACATTAAAATTATACAATGTTAGTTAATATCTAAATAATGACTTAATAATAAGTAAGTAGAATAATTATTATTTTAATAGTTCTATTTATCAAATGTAATGTTTTATTTTTAAAAAATTAAATTAATATAATTAAAAAAGTATTTATCACAACGTCAAAAATCTCTTTTACGAACGGAAACTGTAATACTCGACGTTCTCTATAATTTGAAGATAAATATTTGAAGCAAGTTATGTCCCAACTTTTTACTATATTGTGTATAACCCTCAGCATACAATTATTTATTTTTATCACTATATAAGATTTAAAACAGGAACTAAAAAGATAGTTCATAATTTGTGTCCAAAACGAAATCCCAATTCCAAATGACACGCAATAACAAAATCAGTCATTCATATCAAAATACAATTTAATATTAAGCTCATTCTTTATTTCAAATCAAGCCAAAAGAAAGAAAGAAAAAATTCTCATAAAAACAATTTAATTTAAAAGTTTTATGTTTTAATAAAACTTCAAAAGCATGCTCTAAAAAAAAAAGGGATATTGCATTTTATGTAAGTAAAGTGTAATATAAGGATGTTAGAATTGAGACGGAGAGTCAGCGAGTGAGTGCAATAAGTAAAGTTTTTCATATTAAACTATGAGAGAGAGGGATAAAAATAATATAGGGTGAGGAATTGAGATGAGTTTGAGTGACAGATTTAGATACATAGAGCGGTCACAGCCGCAGCAACGAGAGAGAGAGAGAGAGAGAGAGAGAGAGAGAGAGAGAGAGGCTGACACTATTATTTTCCAGTTCAGTGATTCCACGCGTCCGCAGTTGATTTCAATCCTCCCTCTATTATCCTTTCTCTCTCTCTCTCTCTATACTAAACTGATGTATGATCAAAACCTTTTCTATATTACTCACCTACCGTGTGCACACACATACATTCAGTTTTTTTTTATCTCTCTCTCTATTTTACCCTATAGACAAATAACATATCAGAGTAAATTTTAACTGTATGTGATGACTCTATGCAAAACTATTGGTGCTCAGTAAGCCGAGAAAATACATCTATTGTAGTGGCTAATATAAAAGGCTTTATATAATTTTTTTTTCTTCCTCCTCCCTCATATCATTATATTATATATCACGCCCTATATATAAAATAGAGTAAAAATTTATTTTATAAAATTTGTGTGCATTGTGGCTTGCATTTCCTGTTGTATAATTTTAAGCTTTACTCAAAATAAACATCTCTCTTTATGTTATTTGTTATTTTAAAATATTACAAAAATAAAGGGTGAGGTACTGTATATATTGTTTTCTTTTATATATTATTTTAAAACTTAGGACGTTATATGCAGTGTATAAAACTTGTTTGTATTATTTTAATTTTTATTTAATAGGGGACATAATTGTGACTTTTGATTTCTAATACCTTTTGTCTATTATTATTTGAATTTCTTTATTGATCAGCATACCGTTTGTATATATCAAAATGTTTACAAAAAGAGAATGCTTACAAATTAAATTGAGTTTCATATATTTTACATAAGATTTCAGGTTTGGTAGATTTTCCAGTCAATTTCTATACGCTTCAGACACAAATATTTAATATGTACGTACTAAAATTTTACTATTTTTATAAATTTGAATACGATTTTATGTTTATTTATATATGTGTACTTTTTACATTTATGGTATTAACAAACAAAAAATCAGAGTATATTTGCACTTTTTTATAAAAAGATTTGTTGATTTCTCCATAGTATAAGAATTGAAGCGTTTATCTTGGAACTCTTTAATTTAATTTTCACATACTTTTTATAGTTTTTTTTTAACATTTTATTTTTATAATTATCAATATTTTCTGGCAATTAATACAAGAAGATTCTTTTCCCTGTGGAATTTTTACTGTAAGATTTTAATTGATATATATGAATTTTTCTACTGTACAAAGTAACCTGATATATAATGCCATATTTTTTCACTGTTATTATTATTTAGAATAATATATTTTTTTAATGAAATTATTTTTAAATTGATATAACTCCTGCTGCAACACAAAGCAATATCAAGTGTATAATTCTTACATGTACTCTGAATAAACTCGCCATATTTTACTCCATTACTAATATTACTTGTTGTTGTTTTATAGGTTTTGTGCGCATTACGTCATAATAAATGCACTTCATTGCCATAATTGAGCAACAAGTAAAATTGCTTAGCATAGAACACAAGTGGTTTTTTGCTAATTTCTTTGGAAAATAAGTATTTTTTTTTGTCATTAATATATTTCTATAGCATACTAGAAAACCTAATTTCATTTGTTAACAGCATCGATGCTCTCAAAAAAAAATTCCAAGTATTTTTTAAACTGGCAAAATGTGTAATTTTCCCATACCAGCCCATGCATGTTATTTAGTATTCACTTATGGCGTTGACTTTAACATCAATGCAACCACCTTATTGTATAATGTGTCACTGCAATTTTTTGTATACTTCACAAATTATGTTATATCCAGTTATATTTAAATCTCTAAAACATTGTCTTTAGAAACATGGCTATAATTCTATAAAACATTTTATAAAAAAATAACTATCGATCTTTGTAGAAAACTGCATTGTTAAAAACTCTATTTAAACTTAAAAATAGTAACTTTAATATTAAAATATATGACTGCACTTTACCTGTCACAATAGAAAGTTATATCATCAATATAAATCTATCCACTTAATCATATTTAAATACAATAAAATTAATTTAAATTATATAAAAATAAAATTCATAACTTTGAAAAAAAAAACTTATTTTAATAATAAAACTTTCTTTTCCCTTATTTTTTTTAATGTTGATAAATGATAAGAATTTATATATATATATATATATATATATATATATATATATATATATATATATATATATATATATATATATATATAAAGAAAATTGAGGTGATATTAATGACTTGATTGCTGTTAAGTGGCTATATTGCAGGTTGTAAATAAATTAAGTTAGATTTTAATATTCTTCCCTTACGATCGTGCAAGTAGATTTTAATATGCATAGCATGTAGATGTTATATTAAATAATATATTACACGGAACTAAATGCAGTGATATAGCGTGCGAGTATATATTAACACTTGCATGCATATAGAAAGACTGCCTGACGCCTCTTCACCTTTTCTTTCTATATATACCAACTCACTTTCTTTGCGACATATTATATATAAAATACAAATTTTGTATAATTAGTTAGGTTTTCTTTATTATAATAAATAATAGAATAGCTTTATTTAAGGGATATATACGGCTTTTTCAATCGTATTACATGTATATTGACCAGAAGTTTACATTTTTAATATACACAAATTACAAATTATGGTCAGCAAGCTAGTCTTCGAACAGCTAAGCAAAAGTGACCATTAGGATGTAAAAAAAATTAATTTTTACCTTTGATAATAATTGTATTAGATAATCATAGGAGACGTTTTTAACCCAATATTGTATTTCAAAACACACTGACCTTAACACATACAGTTTTCTTACAAATGTCCAGGTCAATGTGATAGTATAATTTACTTATTTAAATTTATGGCACTGTTTATTTTATGAATACAAGTCATTGGAAAGTGTAAATATTTTATGAAGGAATACTTTTTGAAACCTTTTTTCCCCCAGTCAATGTTTGAAAAGATAGGTCATAGGATGTAAAACAGAAATATTTCTTGAAACCATACATGATGAAATTAAAATATAGTTTGCTCGTCCATTATATTAAAACCATTCAGTCTTGTTTAAAAATAATATAGTGAAATTACTTCTGAATTGAGCTTCAGCTATACTTCAAATCCAGAAGAGATCTTCAGTTTTCAGTTTCAAAAGGTTTTATTTCATAAAAATACAGTTAAAAGCAAAAATCCTACAAAATAATATACTCTGCCCCTCATCTGAGAGAAATGTATGTTATGCAACCTCTGCTACATTTCTCTTCTCCAGGTTGCATAACATCAGGCGCTTTCTACGACAGCAACAAAAATGTAATTTTATCAGTTTAATTATTTTTATTATATATTATTATTAATATTATTGCATTACTTCCTTCAAAAAATTTCAAAGAAAACTCCACAAAACAAAAGATTAATGCACATTACAAAAAAAAAAAAAAAAAAAAAAAAACATCGTAACATTTATTTAAAACAAAAATCTCATAGTGATAAACAAAAATAGTAATAATATATTCGTTGTTTCATAGCTGACTTCCTGTGTATAATTCACTTGTGGCGAGTGCCGCAGTAAGAGTTTATTTTCCCCTATCTTAGCAAGCACATCTTTCTTCATTTTTTTTTTTTTTTTATTCTCTTCAAGGCTGTTATGTGGCCCTCACAACTTCTTTTATATCTACACGGCTTTTTCGCATACAAAACATACGACTTCTTAACACGCGATCAACTTCGCTTAATTAGTGCTAGAAATCAGATATATCATCATCCTTTAAAAAAAATAATCTTTAAATAATTATAATAAAAGATTACGATTCATAAAAAAAAAAGGTGCTAGATGAATATTAATTCATATTTTTCCATAATTAATTATTTTTATTAAACGACCCAGAAAAACATTTTTATGTTTTCTTTTTGTAAATTATTATATAAAATAATAATTCGTATCGTATAAGGTTATATAAGGTTTATGATAATAATATTTAAAGTAATATGCATTTTTAATAGTGTTAGTTTTAACTTAATATATTCATTATTATGTTGTTTATAATGAAAAATAAAATCGTGTATTTTATTTTCAATTAATTAAAAATAGGGGACAAATAGCTTCAAACAGATAAATAGTATACAAACGTCAGTCGGAAAGTTTATTATCGAGTAAAATTTAAATAAATTTTGCTCATTTATGTAGTAATTATGCTATGAATTTTTGAACTTTATTATATATATATATATATATATATATATACATATATATATATATATATATATATATATATATAATATTATATATATATATATATATATATATATATATATATATATGTGTGTGTGTGTGTGTGTGTGTGTTTTAAAAAGTTTAAAAGGAAAATCTAGAAAACTATACCCTCGTGTGCTTTCCACGTGTTCTTTGCCATTGATTGGAAAGTCCTTACCTGTCTATAAGGCAATTTCTTTGACTGGGACTGGGATTGGTGTATAGCAAGATAACACAATATGGTAAACAGAAAAAAAATATAAATGTAGAAATATTATTATTTTAACATTGCGGCTTTTCTCTTAAATAAAATAATAATAAATAGACAGAAAAAATCATATGTTTAAAAATTAAATATTGGCCATCCGTGATATCGACAGATTTATGAAGTAGCTGCATAACTTAATTGATATGCAACTCAAACTAAAATGATATTTAATTCTGTAACTGAACTGCTGGAGTGATGATAAATCTTACGCAAGTCTTTGATTAAGTAAGTTTTGATTTGGATATACTTTGATAGTTACAAACCTCTTCAAACACTATTTTATGGAGAAGTTGAAATGTTAACGAGGTGCTTTCAGAATTTTACGTAAAACCATAAAAAAAAGAACTATTCATTATGATGTCTGAAAAATTTATTACATTATTTTAAAATTTAAAAATATAAATTTCAAAATAAACTTTTATATATTTAAAACATGCAATTGCAATTTACTGATTTTTTTTATGTAAAAATGTGTGTACTTTATATTTCATGTATATAGCTATTACTTTATAATAATAATCTTGATATTATAACCATGACAATAGCGTGAAAGAAGATTTTTATAAATGATAAAAAAATAAATAATAATAATAATTTTTTTATTATTTAATATATCAATAAATAAAATCTAATGTTTCCTCTAATAATAAATAATGTTAGTGTATAGTAGTATTAAGATGGAGGGGTTTTAATAAAATATAATTATGTTTTGGAGACATTTTGCACGCATGTTATAATATACGTTAGAGAAGATAAGGTTAAATATAACACTTATTTTTGAGCTAATGTAAACGTATTACCCTTCACCCTAGTATAATATACAATGAGCGAGGGTCATCAATAATATATCATCATATGGACTTACCTAATAATCAAATACATACGGTGCGTGTTTATCTTTATTTTCTATATAAAGTGCCATGGTATATCGAATAACATCATAATATGCAAATACTATTTAATATCATATTCATTTGAACTGCCTTTTATATAAAGAACAAAAAAATATTTATTTTTATTTGATTTTATTAAAGGCGAAGGAAAAAGATATATTAAATAATATTTTCTTAGAAGAAAAAATGTTATTAATTTATGAGTAATGAAATTGGACTTTAATTTAAAGTATTTCCTTAGATGTCAGGGCTTTTTTTCCCCTAAAAAATTTACATAAGATTTTTAGAACTTGTGTCATTGACCTTACGTTATTATTTGTGATCGTAATACTTTGTATTATTATTTTTTTTAAACATTTCTTTAGTGCAGAAAAATTAATGTTGGCAATTATACATTATTGAGTTTTGATCATGAAAAGGAAACATTTTTTTATTCTCCTTTGAATGCAATAATTTAAATTTATAATTTTTAAAATATATACAAAACTATACAAATTAATTTGACGAGTTAATTATTTCACCATCTCTGTTATAAGTTATTGCTTTCTAAAATAATTCTTCAATATTCACTTTAAAGATACATATTATTCAGAACAAAAAAAAAATACAATTTTAAGTTAAATTTTATAAATCATATTTGAATCTCAAACCACGCAGATGTAAACAAAACACTTAAAGTTTACAGGTACAAGACTATAGCTATTTTTTAATTCAAACACGAAACACAGAGTGTTGCGACGTTATATAAATAATTAATGAGCAAAACGTAAAGTTTTAATTCAACATATATTTCATTAACTTAAAGATTCAACAGTACAACAAAAATGAAAGTTTTTAACTTACGGTTTTGAGGTAAATAACATTTTACATTTTTTACATGTATTTTATTTTATACCATGTAATAGTTTTCCTTCTACTTTAAGGTCTTTTACATCTTATAGTTTTAATATTAATATAATATTGATTCAAGTTTATAAAAACTCAATGCACAAAAATATTCAACAGTATTGCTTTTCTTTGGTGTGGTGAATTATGGATATTTAAGTCTGGGAAAACGTCTGTCAATGTAAAATATTGATATCGTTATTCTATTCAAATTCAAAACATAGTAAAAGCTTGTAGTACAAATCTATATAAAGAAATTATTGCAACTCAATAAAATCTTATTACTTTTGAATGAATTTGTTGTTTAAAATACATGAAATACTTTTATTATTTTTCTAAGCTTAACATATTTGATTTATTATACGAGTCTTAGACTTTTTATGATAGTTTTGATTCCCAACATTATATTTTCAGTTCTTTCTTTAAAATGTATGCTTTTTTCATTAAAATTTTATATCATTTAGGTAATTTTATCGATGACTATTAGTACATATTGCTATATAACTTATTGTGGATATGAATTCTATATAAAATTACTGAAATGAAAGGACATTTAAAATTACATTGGCGTCACATTGCTCCAAGACTTACTTAGATACGTATTTGTATCTAAATTTTAAGTAATAATATATCTTTGTTGAAATGTACAATGCTTTTGTGTTTTACGATCTTTCTTATCAGTAAAGAAACAAAACACAAATTTGTAGCAATTCTTAAAGCAGTTTGGCAAAATGACCACATGAAAAGACGTAGAAAACTGTTGTAAAATTGTACATTCATATAGTCTAAATGTAATTGAGAAGGATGAAATACAAAAGAGAGAGAAAAGAAGAAGAAGAAGAAGATACAGTATAAAGAAAATTGGTATCTGAGAAGAGAGAATTTGGGGTGTATAGTCAACTTGAGGTTTATTTCTCCTCTTTTAACTGCTTTCCATCACTTGATTGTTTCAAAAAAACAAGGGAAAAAATAGAACAAGCGTTCTCTCTCTCTCTCTCTCTCTCTCTCTCTCTCTCTCTTCTTTTTCTTTCATTTTGTGGCCTGTTACATATGTAACAATATAGTAAAAAAAATTTCGTTTGTATGTTAGGGTCAAAATTGAAGATAGAAATAAAAATATATATACAAACTGTAAAAGAACAAACATTGATTAACTTTTATTCACGGTCAAAGCAATCGTCTTTAAAAGGAAAAAAAGAAAAGAAAAGGGAACAAAATAAAAATATACAGTAGGGATGTATATTATATGTGTGTGTGGTCCCTGTTTTTGTTCTTCTCCATATATTACCATAGAAGTTGTAGGAGTAGAGATGAGAGAGAGAGAGAGAGAGAGAGAGAGAGAGAGAGAGAGAGAGAGAGAGAGAGAGAGAGAGAGAGAGAGAGAGAGAGAGAGAGAGAGAGAGAGAGAGAGAGAGAGAGAGAGAGAGAGAGAGAGAGAGAGAGAGAGAGAGAGAGAGAGAGAGAGAAGTTCATACATAAAGATAGTGTACCCGAAATGTCTTTTGATAAAAATACTACACATGAGAGAGAAAAAACCATTATAGCGATGAGAAGTTAGAAAGAAAATAATAAAATTTTCGTAACTTTCAGTAAGTAAAAGCTATTTATTTTTTTCTTCTCTACAAGTTTTACCACCCTTATGTTAATATAATTTTTTACTCTCTCTCTCTCTCTCTCTCGCTCTCGCTCTCTTTTTCTTAAAAATAAGAAAGAGGATTTAATCATAATAAATGTTGCAGATATATTGCAGTAATATGTGTTGAAAAATATTATTACACATATTTGTCAAGTAATTTTTATTTAAATAAAGTTTACACTTTCTTTTTCTTTATTGCAATATCGCTTGAATTTATTTGCATAATTTTTAATAAGTTTAAAAGTAAAATTCAAAATATTACTTTTAAATATATGAAAGAAACCAATTTGGATTAAAAAAATAATATTAACCAATTATTTTTACTGTCATTTTATATTTATTATTTCTTGTCCAGGAAATAGAAAGGGGTTGAGGTCAATTTTAGACAATTTGATACCCTTTTTAGACAACACTTAAAACAGTTGATATATTTATATACCAATAAAACATTTTATTTTTAATACAATTTATTTCTTATCTTTATTTTTGTTTAATAATATTTTTTTATCTTAAAATGTGTAAATCTTAAGAAACATTATATAAGAAACAATATTGAGTTCTTTTGTTTTAAAAGCCACAAATGTATCAAGAGATAAGACTACTTATAAAGCAACAAACACAAACATAGAACCTAAGTGTATATATACAACAGCCTGCATGCTAGAGTAATAATTCAACTTGACTATTTGGAATATTCATGTAGTCATAACTGCACGAAAGAGAGAGAGAGAGAGAGAGAGAGAGAGAGAGAGAGAGAGAGAGAGAGAGATGTGGCTACTACTTCTATGGTCCGGTTTCCGTTCTGGGCCACCATGGCTTATCGACTTCATTTCCGAGTTTAGAACTATAGCTCTCTGTTATTGTTATATTATAGTTGAAGGAAAGGCGTGTGCTTTTCTCTTTTTAGTCACGCGAAATAATATATATATAAGCCATGGTAAACTTCTTTTTATATATATATTTGATATAAAAAAAGTAATGCGTCATTTTTACTGGACAATACTTGCGGACACTTACTGCAAAATTATATTTTCCTCTATGCAAAATTCATAAGAGTGCAAAACTTATAACAATGGTTTATACACGTGTACAACATGAGAAATGAGTTTTCCATTGTTAAGACAAAAGTAATAGTTGAAAATATTTAAATTCCCCTATCTTTACAATGTTTCTTTAGAGTTAAATAAATAAAAAAATAATAATAACCCCAACAATACTGCATTTTTTTAAATAAGGGATAAAAAAATTAAATTATTCATAAATCCTAGTACAATAATTTGAATAGTCCACAAGAACATCCAGAAAATTGCTTAAAACATCTAATTGTATATTGAGGAGGTAAATAATTATGATTAACATACTAAGCATAATTATTTAAATAGCATTTATTGAGATCCAATGATGAAATTTCATTTTAAAATTGAAAATTTATTCAAATACTAAAAACAACATAAAATACGATGACATTTTGTAATTAGTTGATGTAATACGTAAAAAATACAATATTTTTATTTTCCTCAAATGATTCATAAAATTTACTAAAATTATATTACATAAAAGAACTAATCATTTGGGATAAGAAGCGTATTTTCAAAACTTGGTCAAGAATGCCACTCAATATAATACTCCTAGATATACCTTCTTCGCTTGTAATCTGTTTACTATACTTTTGGTCATTTCCTTTAACAACTTCAGTCACTGAAATCCCTAATCACGTGATTAAAAACACGGTGCTTTTCGTGAGTGCATTGGACTTTTAAATATTAAATTCAACTCAGCACACCATCAAATGCTGTATAAAAATATAAAATTTTACTATTTAAGTTTTGCAATTTTACGACAATTACTTAAAAATTACTTATATTGAAATAAAAAAAATATATTCGTAAAATATTTTTCTTTGTTTTTTTTATTTATAACCAATTAATAAAAACAATGAAAATATGCGCTCGTGTATTTTCCAATATAATAAACTTTATTAGAATAACAAAACGTCAAACCAATTTCCATGCGATGTAAATTATACATTGAAATTATATGTAAACAAACACGATGTTTCATTATATTATTTAGTATAAAATACTGTGTGGAATATTGTTCTATCTAATTGACTATCCAAGTATGAAATTTTTAGTCAATCATGCGTGATATCATGTAGTGAAAATATTATATATATTGGAACATTTCAATTCTATATATGAAATAAATTAAAACTAAAAGTTCAATATTATCATATCTCTATGATTCAAATGATAATTATTATAATAAATAAAATAGAATTCTTCATATTTGTAATTTAATTTCATGATAATATTTTATGGTATAAAGCTTTATTATATTATACTTTCAACACGTCCAATTCTTTAATGTACTATTGAAATCGGGACTTCAAATGATACGTGAATAAAAAAGAATTTTTCATATTATTGTGGGTCCACAATACAAATATAATATCATTGAATTTAGAGTATACTCAAAATTCAATGATAATATGAAGGCGTAACGGAAAACAGTTATGTACAAGTTCTCTCTCTCTCTCTCTCTCTCTCTAAATGGATATGATATATCAAAATATCAAGTAAAAAACTCAGAAAATCATGAAACAGAAAATTTTACTTTAAAATAATCAAATAAAGTGCATTGTAAAATAAAACTTTATTGCACTAATATGCAAATATATAAGTCATAAAATTTATAACCTAAATTAATCCATACAAAATACACAATAAAACATACAATTCATTATCAAACATCTGTTTAATACATTATATATACATAATATATTTGATTAATAATTTTAATCAATATAATAGTATTTGATGACAATTTTTAGCTTTTATTCATATTACTATAAAAGTATATTTGTGGTTATATATAATACGGTTGAATTATTTGTGGTCAAACCTTAGTTTTCTTTTCCCCTAAAATTTCTATATATAAAAACGTTAGTCATTTAATCACTAATATTGCTACCATACGGTCACACTGTATATAATACGCCATAAGGTCAGATTACTCTGAGAATTACACGAGATTCATTCATTCGTATAATAGAAAGAGCTATAAACTAACGACGAAACAAATCACGTACTTTTGCTCAAAAACTAACATGTGGTACATTTAACTTTTATCTCACTCTCTCTCCCTCTCACACACACACACAATCAAAGTAATATAAAAATTTGTTCAAAGCTATTAATGTACGTGTATATCCTAATTTAATGTTCTGTTGTGGTATAGTTTAATACTGAAATGTGATAAAATATTTTATATTCTCTATATAAGAAAAATTTCTCATTGATTTTAATTTATTTTTAATACCATATAAAGAAGAATTTATGTGATTAAAGAATTATTGTGACATTTATAACACCGAAAAAATATTAATTTGATAAATATATATGGAAGTACTTTAAAAACATTTTCTCACATTAAATCTTTTTTTTTTTTTTTTTTAGTTTATAGAGAGAAACCGAACTATAAAACTAATTAAAAGTGACTATAAAAAGTATAAATCACTTTTTTTTTTTTTTTTTTTTTTTTTTTTTGTACAATGAAAGCTCCGCAAGATTTTATAATTCTCCTCAAACCAATACCTAATATATTCCATACGTATAACTTCAAGTAACATTTTTTTTTCAATTATATACAGTATTGAATTGTTCAATACGTGCTGGTGTAGTGTATTTTTGAATTATGGTTTGCTTGTTAGCTTATTATTATTATTGTGTACATCATATTGTTACGTGTATAGTAATGTGACGTCACACCTTGTAGTACCCAAACATGGCAACTAAGCGCAATATTTCATTTATCATATTATTTCATCTGACAGACACAATAATAAATTTTTAATAAATAATAATTTTCTTGGTTTGATTATATATATATGGTTTGATCTCTTTATTTGTAAATATTCAATATTGTATAGAACAACTTGTAATAATTATCATGGTTACAATATTATGATATCGCTTTATATTATGACTTTCGTCAATAAATCAAAATAAATTGGCGTAAACTTGCTGTCTATAATTATTTGCAATCAGTTTATGTTTGTTTTTGTGTAAAATTGTATATAGTAAAATATTCATGAAATGCCTACAAGTGTATAAGTTTTTTTAAATCAACCAAACATTTTTGTACGAGTTTTTATGTTAAAAAATATATAACAATAACCGATTTTTTTAAACAAATGTATATAAAAGTAGCCAAAATTATAATATTTTGTTCATAAAGTGATAGAAAAAAATTTTTATATAACAAGCTTGGCGCATTTTTAAATTCAATCTGATCCGAATGACATTAAGATTTTAGTGTATCTATTTTTTTACTGCATGTATATATAAAACTCTTATAAAACTGTTATGAAATGCATCAGTGAATATTTTTATACAATATAGGGGATGTTTCTCAGTTGCTCCAGATTTGTTTGGCGCCACGCTTGTGACGCTTCATTTGTTTTTTTCTGTAACATCGGAAACAATAAGAAACGTTCATCTCTCTTGAACCCCTTGACGCTATGCTGTATATATAAGGGATGGAGGGTAAATCTTTCTCTTCCTTCCTTTTCTCTCTCTATAGGGGCTCTTTTTGTGTGGTAATATTGATGACAGATTGCCTTTTAATTAGACCGCCATGACGAAGCTAACTTGCACTTTTTTTCTTAAGTCGTTATTGACATTTTTTATGAACGCTGAAATCAGAGAGAGAGAGAGAGAGAGAGAGAGAGAGAGAGAGAGAGAGAGAGAGAGAGAGAGAGAGAGAGAGAGTATGATAACTTTATTTTTGACCGCGAGTGAAACAAGTTTGTTACTTTGTTGCTTAATAGCCTTAAAATAATTTTGTGATACATGACATACTATAGAGTTTATAATTTTCAGAATTCAATCTTTTCCAGTTCTAAATTTAGTGTATTATGTGAAAGAAGAAAAAAAAGTGAATTTATTTCCACATTTTAAGTTTTTTTTTTTTATACTCACACACACACATACACACACACACACACACACACACACACACACACACACACACACACACACACACACACACACACACACACACACACACACACACACACACACACACACACACACACACACACACACACACACACACACATGTATACAGTGTGTGTGTATATACATTACATTATATTGTCCACGCTATCACGAATTAATGATAAATTTATTCTATTATTTTTTATTATTTTTATACATTAATACAATGATCATCAATAACAGAAAAATAAATCGTCATCTATAATTCAAACACAATATTTTCAAAAAATGACAATCGTAATTCTTTTCACGCCAAAATAATAACAGAAAAATCAAATGATTGATAACCGTATAATACAAAATCAATCATTATTTTGATATATTTATTATTTCTATATATTACTAAATACATGTAACTGTGATATAGTTAATGCTTTTTATATACAATAATAAAAGTTATCTATACAAACAAAAATATCGGGAAAAAATACAGCGAGAGAGAGAGAGAGAGAAAGAGAGAGAGAGAGAGAGAGATGAAAAATAATATAAAGGTTATTGTTGGCTTTTCAACTCTCACACGATATTTTTTATGTTTTATATTATATATATATATATACGCGCACGCCCGGGGTTTTGGTATTGTTTGACGTTTTTGGTCCTATTGTTAGTTGAGTTTATTTATGCCACACTCAATAGGAGCGGGTTATGAAAAGAATAAGCATTTTGGATATATAGATCAGGCAGTTTTGGAGGGTGGGTGAATATACAAAAACAAGAAGAGAGAGAGAGAGAGGGAGAGAGTCATGGAAAGCCAGTAGCTGTGTTATAGATATGGATACATATCGGTGAAAGAGAAAAGAAGATATTATAGAAAACAAAAATAAAACATGTGTGTCCCCATTGTATGTAACGACCTACACAAATATACATATTGTGTATGTATATGTACATACACACGGTGAGGTCTATGAGGTAACACAAACATATATGCGAGGTCATTTACTAGAGCAACTAGAGAGAGAGAGAGAGAGAGAGAGAGTATACGAGGGGTCTGGAGTTCGAACTCAGCAGCAGCTGTTGTGACAGATTTGAAAAATGAAATTGTTTTTCTTACTAGCTAGTGTATAATATGCTAATTTGTTCCAGAGTCAAGACCCCTTCTTTCTCTCTCTCTCTCTCTTCATATTTTTTCTTTACTTCTAACATGATGAAAATCTACGTGTCACAAGACATTTCAATTTTAATTTTAACACAGGAAAAAAATTAAATATTCAAAAAGGATATGTCAACTTGTAATGCTCTTATTCTGATTTTATTTTTTAATCTATACTATTATATTTTTGTTTGTGCTCTTTTCAAATGTCAATGTTTTAATTTAGTTTTGTCTCCTCTCTCTCTCTCTCTCTCTCTCTCTCTCTCTCTCTCTCTCTCTCTCTCTCTCTCTCTCTCTCTCTCTCTCTCTATCTATCTCTCTCTCTCTTTCTTTCTTTTTGAAATAAATTCATAAGTTAAATTAAAAAATAGTAAAAAAACAAAAGTTAAAATAGTTAAAAATAGTCAGAAATATTTTCCCTGCTGGAAACGTATAATGAGCATAATTTTTTTTTTTTAATGCTTCTCTTTAACGAGAAATAAATTGGGTCTTGCAACATTGTAACATTTATGCAAATATTTAATAAATCAATTAAAATGAAATTGTTTAAACAATTCTATGCCTTTTTTGGAACCTAAGTTTTTAACTGCAGACTCTATCTGAGAGTTTGACTGGCTCAGGATTCAAATGCAAACAAAAAAATCAATAAGTGAAACGAAATATTATTTCTGATTTCGTAATAATACTCTAGTAAATCGTATAAAATTCATTTACAGAGCATACCATATTTCTCAGTCTTATAATATAGAAAGAAAAACAGGCCATATACATCTATTTTTTTTCTCTCTCTCTCTATTTTTTTTTCCTGAATGCAATCATTTTCAAGTTAACAAGATCCATCTCTTGCTCTGTTATGCCACACATATCGGTTTTGTTATATGTCGAATAGAACAATATCCACGCGGATTGTCTAGTTTAGGAGATGGATTGCTTTAGTTGCTATATGACGTGTATATACGTGGTCCATTGTCAGAGGATCTGTAGGGATGCTGATGCTACGTGATGGATTGCTTGAATATTAGGGATGTATCGCATCTTATACAACAAAATCAACCCCACCCTATATATATATGCCTTATTCTATATAGCTTTAACAACAAAGATATTTATTTATATCATATTGAATAAACTATACGCTGGGGTATAATATTATGTATGAATTTATTTTAATAACTCAACAAGTTCACATATTTTATATTAAAATTTCATAGCTTTTCATATGTGTTAAAATATTTAAAATGTTTTCTAACAAAAAATTTAAGTCCATCAAGTACTTTTCTATTTCTTGTTAGTATTATTTCCATTAAATATAAAAAAAGTATTATCTTGAACAGATCTTTCATTGAGTAGTGGCATAGTACTTATACTATGGTAGTGGTTATTATTTTATGACATTTTTTCATTCCGTAACCCTGAAATTTCATTTAAAAAAACTTATTTGCTTTTGCTCATAATAATTGCTCAAATATGGTTACGTTTTTTTATTAATTTATAAAGCAAGTTGTATTTTTTTTTTACTTATAACATGTAAAATCACGGTTAAAATTAATATTTAAAAAAACCTATTAATTAGCAAGGTAATTGTCACCCCTATAATAAAATTAATTATTTAATAGAATACCAAAATGTATAATAATATAATAAAGCATTTAGTGCGTCTGCTTTACTGACCTAAATATTAAAATGAGCTTCACTCGTTTCATATTCATCAACTTATTCATTGTATAATAATTCGACCTTGCTGAATATTTTCTCTCTCTCTCTCTCTCTCTCTCTCTCTCTCTCTCTCTCTCTCTCTCTCTCTCTCTCTCCCAGATTTAATGCAGTAGACGTTGTCGTTATCGCTGTATAAAAAAATATATTTTAGTGACGTGTCTTATTTTCATTGGTTACAGCTGATCGTTTATTTACTATTAAAATTTTCAATTCACAAAAATGCAAATATATATAATAATATAAAGAGTCATGTATGCTAATCAATTGCATTCCTTCTCTCTCTCTCTCTCTCTCTCTATTGAATTAAATTATTTAAATTTTGTGTTAATATAATAAAGATGAGATGTAAATATTTTAACATCGATTTTTCTTAAAGTTGATCTATGATATCTTGTGCCATAGAAATTTTTATATTTTTTATGATATATAAATATAGGGATTCGTTATTTTGATTTACACATAGTGATAGCAAATTATTCTAATTTTATTAAAACACTTACGTTTATTCAACAAATGATGTAACTTAATTTTTTATTTTTAATTATTTGGTTTTGAAACCATCATTCTTCCTATTTATTTATATGTATTCTATAGCAATTAAGTATAATTTTTTAAGAAAAAAAAATAAAAGGAAAGATTTCTATACGATTAAAGTAAACTAAAATTGAATTATTTAATCAATTATTTTTAGTTAGGAAAAATGATTTTTTATAAATTTTAAATCAATATATAGGAGCCCAAAAAAGCTATAAAATACAATTAAATCTAAGATAAATGTTAATATAAATAATTGTTAACTTCACATAAGAATCACTGAAACGTTATAACATACTTTGTGTTATTAAATTAAGTTTATTTATGTTTTAAATGATGTGTAACATAAAACGTAATTTACACTGCTAATGATGTAAAATGGAGATATATTATGCTATATATATATAAGAGACCACCACACACACACACAAAACATTTTTTTATTTCTCATATCATAACAAAGCAACAATTTCCCGGTCTGGAGATGCTAAAGAATAGATGTTGCTAGGGGATTATTGTTGCGACATTGTTGGGACGTCCATTAATCACACTTTAGGTGACATGCTATAGCTCTAGCTACCAACGTCACATATGAGTAAAAATAGGCATGGGGAGGGGGTTACAGAAAAAATAGGGGGGTTGGGGGGGGGGTGACCGGGATTTGGCGATATGCGACAATATAAAAAAGAGGGATACAATATACACATATGAGGGGGAGGTAGGAGTTAAAAAAAGGGGGTATTTTGGGTTGAAGGATATGTGGAGATCAACTATAGAGCATAGACACTGAATTTTTTTTCCCTGTCTCACACTTCATATATATGTGAAAATATATGAACTTCAGTAGTAAAAAAAAAGTTAAATAAAATAAAAATGGAAATATTTCTTTTTATTTATGTTCTTTTATACTTTTTGTTACAGAGAAAAACTCATGCTGAGAAAGAAAGAAAAGAGTCAGAATGTTTTCAATAAGAATAGGGTAAGTGATTTAACTTTTATTACTTTATTAAATCAATATTTAAAATAAGGATTTTATTTAATTAAAAAAGTTTTTAAACTTTATATAAGAAGCTTTTAAAATTAATATAAATTAAATTGACATCATTAATTGCTAGATACTAAAGAAAAATGAAGAGTAATTAATTTGTATATTACTCAATATTGTTGATAATATTTTTAGTAACAATAAAAAATTGGTTATATTATTGTGGGTGGTATGGGTACCAAGTTTTGATTGGTCAAATGTTACTTGAGAAGGTAGGAAAGTTAAACCAATAAGAAAGCAGGTTTTAGACTAAAGACACGCCTTGAAAAGGAGGCTGTAAGGAGCACATACTTCTTGATCTTACATACGAGTATATAATATATATTTACAAACATACATAGTATATATCCTTATATATAAAGTATATAAGAGATTGTTAACGTGCTCTATATACAATTTTTTTCTGGTCCAGTAGAAACAGCAACATCACGCAAAGAGAGAGAGAGAGAGAGAGAGAGAGAGAGAGAGAGAGAGAGAGAGAGAGAGAGGATACGAGGTCACCTTTGAACTCTGACCCTTCTCTCTCTCTCTCTCTCTCTCTCTCTCTCTCTCTCTCTCTCTCTCTCTCTCTCTCTCTCTCTCTCTCTCTCTCTCTCTCTCTCTCTCTCTCTCTCTCTTCCCTTCTCATCTTCTTAAGTTGCTTTTGTAAGTTTGTTGCTGTAATACAAGCAACACCACTACCTCATTACTTTATACGTATATATAGAGTGAGTGAGAGAAGCGAAGAGAACCTCTTCGAATAACATTATCTCTCTCTCTCTCTCTCTCTCTCTCTCTCTCTCTCTTTCTCTTTCTCGCTTCAAGTTTATATACAGGATATTTCATGAAAATATATAATGACGTAATTTTAGACTACTCAGATTTAGAATTGGAACACTGAAGTAAAATGATATTTGTGAACCCTAAAACATAGTTGAAATATAAGAAGTTGTTCTTTATAATATTTTTTAAAGCAGTAAAAAAGAACTGAGTTTGTTTTTATAAAAGTTAATCTTGGTAATTATGGACAGAAATAAGGAAAAGCAAAAAGATATGGTAAAATTTGTTTTTGTAATTTTTAACTTCTATCCTGAAGGTTAGGCAAATAGTCGGACCATAATGTAACGCAGGCTGCCTATACTGCTCATTTCTAGGGGCACATGAAGTTGAATTGA
Source organism: Ecdyonurus torrentis (assembly GCA_949318235.1). NCBI lineage: Eukaryota > Metazoa > Arthropoda > Insecta > Ephemeroptera > Heptageniidae > Ecdyonurus > Ecdyonurus torrentis. The sequence continues at coordinate 14,580,548 of OX439129.1, forward strand.
TGAAGACAAGTCATAGTTTAACAACAGTAATAACAACTTGTAAAACTACGTTTTAATTAATGAATTTAATTATATATATATATATATATATATATATATATATATATATAGTTATTAATAAAAAAATATATATACAAAGAAATAAAAGGAAACTCTTGAATAAGTTTTAAAACAACAATAAAAAATTCTGTGATTTTCCTGTTTCCCTCTGAAACTACTTATAGTCCTGATTTTCATGACGTCACACTGACCTGGCCGGACACTCTGTGTAATGCACGTGCATTCATTGCTAGGCCACACATAAGCATCACGTGCACGTGTGCAGGTGTGTGACATTGCAAAGTATAAATAAGATCTACACTTCACACACCACACTTTTTTCACACCTACTTTTAATTAACAACACATCTAATTAATGTCACGTTTTTCTGATCAATATATATATATATATATATATATATATATATATATATATATATATATATATATATATATATATATACATACAGTACATATATAAAATATATATGTTTATAATACCTTCAATGTTTTTGTCACGAATTTTAAGTAAAAAAATTTATTTCACGACTTATTTTAAAAAAAGATTTGTTATTAGATAATCGAATATTTCTTCTTTGTATTTTTACATTTTATAAAGTAATACATCTTATTTGCAAGTTATAAAAAGTTAAATTGCAGTTTATAAGATACATGTTAATTTTGCGTTTATTTTCAGTGAGTTTTTTTTTTTTTTTTTTAATATTATTGGTTTTGTGACAACTCAATGCATTGCAAAAAATCTGTAATAATCTATAATTTGGATAAGTATCAAAAGTCAGCATATAAGACTTATAAACTGTAGTAAGTTCAATAATTTATCATGTTTATGGAATATATAAATATATTTGTAAAACATATTTTTACTTTAAAGTATTTTAGTTTGTTTTTTAGAGAGAGAGAGAGAGAGAGAGAGAGAAACAAATATAAGAAATAGTAAGACAACCTATTTTTTTATTGACCCAGGTATTATACTTATATTATTATTACTTTACTGTACAGTTGAAAACTTGAAAATAATTATAGCAAAACATAATTTTAATAATCATTATACAAACATGAAATTACAAAACTTCCCTTGTCGTTATAACAAATTGTTGACCACATTGTGATATAAATAATAAAAAAAGAGAAAAAATAATGAGTTTTATGACAAAACGATGAGTTGAAAAAAAAAAAAAGAAGTTAGTGTTTCCATAGAAACTGCATATATTATTTTAAATGGACCACCCTCTTTATTCATCTGATAATCATGTTCTTCCCTCGCACTTGCCAACATCTTGCGGCACCATTATGAATTGTTCACCACTCATTTCCAACCCTCCTAACGTTAATCTAACAAACTTTTTTTTTCTTACTTGGACGCTAATAGAAAAAATATAACGTTATATAAAAAAAATATGAAGATGATAAAAAATTTACATTTTTTTTTTAAAAAGGTATAAAGTTATAAGATAAAGAAGACGAAAAAATTATAGAGGGTTATTTCCATTTTAGATTATTTTAGAGCTTTGATTTTCTTTTTTTTTATATATATGCTTCAATTTTTTTGAAAGTTTTTAATTCCTCGTTTTCATCATTTTTTTTCTCTGGGGGTCTCTACCCTCCCTTGTATATTTCTTGGAAATACCTTGGATCTTGTATATTTTTCTTTCATCTGTTTTTCTCAAGTATACTCTATGGTAACAAGCACAGCAATTCTCTCTCTCTCTCTCTCTCTCTCTCTCTCTCTCTCTCTCTCTCTCTCTCTCTCTCTCTCTCTCTCTCTCTCTCTCTCTCATCGTCTTACTTCTTATTTCTTCACAACCATACTATAAAGCTTACGTTAAGCACTTCTTCTTCGTTTCTCTCTTGCTTGCTGCAGTCATCATTATGCAAAGAAGCCTCACCGCGCGTTAGAATAAAAAAACTAATAACTCGGCATCTGGTAACGTTATAATATACTTTGTGGGTATGGGGACTTTTGTGTGTATGTTGTGTTTGCTTCTGTGTTAGAGCGTGGTGCTTTGCTTACTATCCCTATACCTTTGTTATTATTATATAAAGCGTGTAATATCGCACTACGTTGAATTCTGACGCCATCATGATGACTTCTTAATGAACTTTTATATTACAATAAAAAAATGTTTTTCTTATCTTTTTTTTCCTTATACGAGTATATATATAAATATTTAAAACTTTACCTTTAACATAAGAAAATATGTTTAAATTTTATTATCATTCTAAAAAATTTTAATCAAGTTTTAAATTAAGATAAATCAACAAAAAAAATAAGAATGTTTTTCTGTTGTTTTTATATTTAAAATTCAAAGATTTTTTTTTTATAACTTTATGTTAAAGGAAAACTCAGTAGATTTTAATGAATGATTCTTTTTCTCGATGAATTATTCACGATTTCACACGGATACAATTGTTACCGTTTTAAATGTTAATTTTTGATTGATGTTCTTTAAGGCATTGACATTGATATGAAAGAAAGATGCATTGAGCAGATTGTGAAAGACTCACATGGTTATTGTTATTTAATTTTTATATTTGATTGAACACATCAGCTATTGTTATTATTTTAATGATACTAATAAGACAGATCAGAGAGAAGTTATAGAAATATTTTACAGGGTAAGAGTTACATATATTGCATTCGTAAATATAGCTTTATTTTTTTTTTTTAATTACCTAACATTTTTTATTTTCAAGTTTTATATATATATACACACACACACAATAAAATTGAAGAGTAAAATAACTCTTATAGTTATGTAAATACCCCTATAAAATTTAAAACACAAAATTTGTAATCTCACATGGACAATCTCATTTGTAATCTTACACCAAATTTGGTAAAAAAAAAATCAAATGAAACCAATTCTTATATCTGTTTTTATTTAAATAACTTTATCATGATTACAGATCTAAATTACACTTAAATTTAAATTTTACAATTGAAAATTATATTTTTCTCCGTGTATAAATCTCTTGTTCTCTCTCTCTCTCTCTGTGGTTCTCTCATAAAGACCACCTAGGCGGTATCGCATACTCCGCCGCGTCACATAGGTGCCACTGCCTTGTACGGCGAAATACTTGTTGTCTCTGACTGAAAGAGAGACTGGGATCCCCAGAGGCTTCTCCTCAATGAAGCACAGCTAGCATCCATACAAGGAACCATCAACGACTGATTCATGGTCTTCTCTACTCAAAAAAAAAAAAAAAAAAAAAAAAAAATCTACTGCAGTAATATTGAAAAGGTTGTGACCTCCAAATTTATCAAATTTATGGTTTTGGCAGTGTCTCAAACATTATTATCAATGACTGCGGTATATTATAAAAAAAAATTGTTATTATTATACCGAATAAGTATTTATTTTTATGTTTTATATAATATAATACAATTTATTTTTCAATTTCAATTTCTTGTATAAAAATAAATTATTTTGTATTGTGTAATATTTCTTTTGTGTTTTTTTCAATAATATATTTGTCATAAGATTTTAATTTATTTTATTTTTATCATACAATGAAAGTAAAATAAATTAAAAAAAAAACTCTTTTTTATTGAGAAATAATTTATCGTACCAATTTTTTTATTACTTCAAATATGATATTCTGCAGAAACTTAATTATAATTACAGTTGCTTTTAAAAATAAATACTACTTAAAAATACAGTATTTATATAATTAGAGGTTTTCTATAGATCATATTAAGTATGGATATTTAAGATATTTCACAATTTTCTCATAATCTTCCTTTTTCTTCACGTATTTGTTCACACGGTTTTTGTTTATTCAAGCTCTCCTAATTCACGCTAATATGTTTGCAAATATAAATACTTCATGAATATTTAAAATATAACTTCTTTTAAATTAATACTATCATTAAATAATGTTTATTTTACAGAAAATAAACATAAGAAATTATAAAGTTCTCATTCAAAAACTTGAAGATGAAAAATCAAACAGAGTCAACTTTAAAGTATTTTCTGCTTACATTTACTTATTTAAATATTTAGAAAAACTTTGTGAAAAAGAAGTCGAAGAAAAAAAATATATGAATAAAAGAAAAAAAAAGAGCTGCATACATTTGCATGCATTAAAATTACCAGCAAGTAGAAAAATCGATTTAAGATATAAGAATGACCCTATATTATACTTAAACGATCAATAATATTATCATAAAACAACAAAAACACCAGCACTCTGCACGCTTGTATAGTCCATACATATACCATCTCAAAAAAGCTTGCAGTATATTATATTTTTATCATTATTTAACACAGATCTTATAGAGAAAAAAAGGGGATGTTATTAATCTGTAAAACATTCAAGCTGCTATATAGAAGGGCGTAATATATATATAATATATATATATATATAATATATATATATATATATTATATATATATATATATATATATATATATATATATATATATATATATATATATATATATATATATATATATATATATATATATATAAAATAAAGAGTTAAATAGGATTATATGAAAAACAAAATGAAAAAATAAAAAGCAAGTCCATCTAACGTACGAATCGTGCTTCCGCAGTCATCTCGCGACTTAATGCAATAATCAAATGATCCCCTCCTCATTAGCCGTGTGTTAGACAACAATAGAAAGCGAAGCGTGTGTGATGTCGCTCCGCTACTGTGTTACGATGATGGTCACAAAATATGAAAAAAAAAAAAAAAAAAACTGTCATATGTAAATTATTCAAATTTTTATAATAATACTTTACTTTTCGTCCTCTCTCTTTTTAAATCTCCTCTTTTTATATTTAACGTTCATATTTTTTTTGTGTTAAAAAAATATAATACAAGTGGAAATTACATTTTTATGTATATATATAAATATAAACGATATGTATAAAAATTATATAAAATAAATCATGTTTTTTTTATGTTTGTATATTTATAGCAGTTTTTATTCAACATTTTGATTGTCAATCTACAGTTGAAATGTATAAGCAAGCATAAATGTTAATAATAATTACAATTATTGTGTATATTTATATGTAGCTAATGATTCTGTAATTCAAGTTCTTTTTGCTTATTTTGCTAACGATAAAAATAATGCAGTGTTTTCTACATAATATGCTATTGTTACACAAGTTCAAAAATTTGGATTTTATTGGTTATACAATGTACACGAAATAAACATTTAGTTTCTAAATATAATATGATAATAATTGTAATGACACAGATTTTAAATAATATTATGGTATATTATATACTTCATATGGTAATAATGAATGAAGTAGGCATCAATGATAGTCTCTAACTGTAGTGTACTGTAGCACAAAGAAAAAATGATATATATATATATCTTTATTTCATATTTCTACATTTTGAAAAATAAGATCTTTAGTTTCCTTTGTCTTTTTCCATTTATATATAAAAAATCTGAATGGACAATAAATTTACTTAAAAACAGAAACAAAAAATGTTCCTTATTATTTTTACTTTTTTATAAGAAAAAAGCATGAAAAGACAATGATAAAAAAGTGCATGGTGCAAAGACGTGCCGTGAAGAAAATCACGCACACTCGATGAAAGAAAACGTTTTGCTTGCTATCTTGTTTGTTGACGGTCCCACGGGATCTGTCTGGCCTGATCTCAACTTCTACTGTGACTTTTGCCTGCAGCCTGAAGCTGTGTCTCTATATACCATTGAGGGCGCACACAGTAGCAAAGCCAGCTAGCCAGCCAGCCTGCCAGCCCGGCAGGGCCGCGACTACTAACTCCGTGACAAGACTGCGCAATCAACAAAACGTCCTCAACAGTATTCACTTCTAAGAAATATCGAGTTCTCTCTCTCTCTCTCTCTCTCTCTCTCTCTCTCTCTCTCTCTCTCTCTCTCTCTCTCTCTCTCTCTCTCTCTCTCAAGTCTTTCTATAATGCCAAGTCGCGAATCTCTTCTCTTATTATTTTTTTTCTCTGCTGCTAGGGGTCACGCGTAGGCGGCCTATTGTCAATCAAACAACGCTCTTTCTTTTTATATACATCTAGTTCTTCGACTCTTAATTGTAATTCTAAATCGTGTAGTCAGCATACTCATAACAATATACTAAAACAATACTTTTGTGTTATATGTGTTTTTGTTTTATTTATTTTTCCCCCTACTACTTTTTATTTAACAATAAGAAATTGTATGTAATATATAAAAATAATACCACATAATGTTAATCCAATACAGTTAGTTGATATAAGCTCTTGTATAAAATAGTATGCATTGCTAATATATTGTATAAACGTTTTTCATTTTAATTTCAAATATAAAAGTATTTTGAACTTTGACATTTAATTTGTAATTAATTTAATTATTTTATTATATAAAATATTTATAGAACTTGTATTTTGTCTGGCCGCTGGGAACAAAAATACGTTTTATCTATATATGCTGACAAAAAAAAGGGGAAAAAACAAGTTTAACAAATTTAGAATATTTATGCTACAAAAGATTTTTATTCTATTCTTTGTTAACATTTTGAAACTATAATGAAATCATTTAATTTGATTGAAAATTACATATTGGATCAAAGAAATTGATTAGAAAATCAGCATGTAAGGGCCATAGGTAAAAGAATGGTTAAAATAATTATCAGACCAAAACCTCGCCCATTCAATTGTAATTACACACACACACACACACACACACACACACACACACACACACACACACACACACACACACACACACACACATATATATATATATATATATATATATATATGTATATATATATATATATATATATATATATATATATATATATTATATATATATATATATATATATATATATATATATATATATATATATATATATATATATATATATATATATATATATATATATATATATATCTGTGTGTGTTTGTGTATACGATTATTTATTTATTTACATAAGATTTACTTCCATTACTGCGTGAGCTAAAAATTTTTAGTATTGTTAGCGATTTATACGTATACTTAAACAAAATCAACCTTAATTTATTCTACAACTTAACAATAAAAATATTAACATTAAATTAAAATACACCAGCATAGTTATAATAACGGAACAATTATTATTTAAAAAAAGGAATAATAATAATAATAATAATGTAAAGTGCTAAAGAAAAATTTTTATAATAAAAACATCAATTAGTGTAAGTGTCAATTGTTCATGTATTTTAATGTTATAGTGGGATAAATATTAATGTTTTGTCATACATTATTCATCGTTTTAACAACACAAGAGCAATTAAATATGAATTAAATTATTAGTTAAGTAATTAATCTTGCAGTGATAATTCTTAGTATACGAAAACATTTATAAAACATTAACATTTTATTATATTTAAGGTGAAAAAATATTTCAAAGAATTTTTAAATTATACTCACTTAATATATAATAACAAAAAAATGTAGATGTTTTATTACATAAATAATTAAACTTTTTTTTCTCTCTCTCTTTAAAATGTAGCTTAATTATATTTACAACTATATAAATGCATTAAATTGGAAGAGACATAATAAAACTATTGTGCAATTAAACTCATAATCGACAGCTCGTTAATTTCTCAATTTGAAAATATTAGTCAGATAAAAGTTTAGATTCTTATACTGTTTGCATTTCAACAGATTTTTAGATTCTATGAAAGCTTTATCAAATTGATCAAAAAGGATACTGAAAACGAGACGATTTTTTCTTTCTTTTTCTTTGATGATATCGATAAAAATCATTCTACTTGATTTTGTTGTGTATCGTGTTCGGTAGCTGGTCCGTGTGGGACATTTAGGAATGTATCTTATACGCGACGTGGGTGGGAGTCCTGCAAGTTATCCCGCTTGTTGAACGAATGAAAAAAAAAAAAAAAAAAAAGGAGAGGCCCTATGTAAATCCCTTGTGCAGCACCTCATCAGTAAGTGCAAGCACGTTAAACATATGAATCATGCATGCTGAGCAAAATTATCAACCGTCTTTTGTTTTTATATAACAATAATGATCTGTTTGTTTGATAACGGTACATCTCAATATTACGTTAAACAACGAAATTATTATAAACATAATTTTTATATTAACATTTTTCACGCATATATTTAAATATATTATTATAAGACAATTATTATTATACTCATATAATTTATAAGTATGATTAAAGTTGACAAACTCAAGGTTAAAGATCAAGGTAGTTTGCAAGCATTATTTATTTCAGCAATAAAATAAACATTCTATAGGATTTTGTTTTTTTGCTTGTTTGTTTTTTATGTAAAAAATATTTTTGAACATTCAAAACTTATTGTAAATCAAAATCTTTTCTTCTTATTTTTATTGATATTTACTGTTGTAATTATGTGAAGATTGTTTCATAAAGTTGAATGAAATATTTTTTATTAAATATTTAAAGATATTATCAATAAATATTACTCTAACATAAACAATTTGACGGAAATTTTCTTTTAAATATTTCTTCTTTTCAATTGTAGAGTAATAATGTTATTAAACTAATGCTTGTGCTTCATATGGTACTATGAACTGCCAACAATCAATAAAATATCATCTTATTCTTTATATAATATTAAAACTATATATAGATCAGATACATTATTTTTTTGAATCAAATATTTTTCTATAATTATCAGACAATGGAGAGTAAATTTACAACAACAACAAAAAGTTATAATATTTTAGTAACATTAAAACACGATATATATTTTTTATTATAATTTTCTTTTGTTACATTTTATATACAAACACAATATCTTACAATGCGTATAACTCAAAACACGTAATGACAATTTTCATTTATTTTTTATATAAATTAAAATGCAACACACATATCAAAATCCCCAACAACATATACAATTATATGTTGGTAAAACACGTTAGAGTTTATATATTATATATTTTAAAAAGAATATATATATAAAAACAAAAACTTTTACTTTTTCCTGTCATAAAAATACGCTGAGACAGTAAAAGACAATTTAGAAGCAAGGTAATAATTAACTTTTTTTTATATATATGTTCTTTTTAGAAGATTTGGGTAGGTGGTCGAATTTCACGGGCTAATGAGGCTAATCGTGCGGTCATCTTTGCAGAAAACGCCTCGGACGTCTGGGACGTCGGTTGAGATCTGGATTCATTGATAATACTCACAAGTAGTCTCCCAATTTTACAGCAGAAGAAAAAAAAAAGATTGTGGTAATTGGCTATGGAACGTGCCACACTAACGGCACAAAAAAAAATAGTTAGAGGAAACAAAAAAGTATTTGGCAAGCTAAAAATGTTTACTAATACCAATAAAAAAATCTTCTATCTTATATTATTATACGTAAAATATATTTTTATAAATTTAATAAATTTAACTTTAATTGTGACATTGAAATTTTAATAGTACATTTTTTGTATATTTAATTTATACATAATTTATAAGTAAAGTATGATATATTTTTTATTATGGTCTCTCCGCTTTTTATTATTGTATGAATGAAAAACTTAATTTAATATTTAAGTAAAAAAAAAACTCTAGTTATACATACTTATAAACTTTTTTTTTTTATTTATTATTTTTTTTTTTTGGCAAAGTCTACTTTTTGAGGACCACTCTTAAGTTTTAGTGTCTATATGTGAAAGAATTTTTACTACACTTTAAATTGTGGACATAGGGTGAACTGAAAATAAAATTTAATATTTTTATGTTTAACTTTATTATACAGCCTAAAAAAAAAACAAGTTTTTTTTTTCTTTCTTTTTCTCTTAATAAAATTTGTAGTGCAGTCAGTAATTTATTTCAAACAAAGTGTTTTGCGGTAAAGTAAATAAAAGATTTTTTCCCTTTAGCATGTAAAAAAGGGGTAATTTAGTATGCAAGAAAATTCTTTTTTTTCAAAGCATTTATTTAAACATATGATGACTGTTTTTACGTTTTAAGCTAATGGAAAACAGGAAAATAAATATTATCTGGATAAATTGTACTTTGTAACTGAGATTTATGATTTTTTTTTCTTTAACATTACAAAATACAAGTAAAGCAGAAATACTGTTGGTGATAAATCCCATTACAATTACAATGCTTAGAATCTTTTTTTTATTCAAAGTAATCTTACCAAAAGTTTTTTATATATAATATGTTTGTGATACAAATAAAGTAAAGTAAAAAAACAGCTATACAAAGACTTTAAATATATCGTGTTAAACAATAAAACATTGTATACTGTCCGATAAAGACAATTTGTTTCAATCTGTTTCAAAGTCAGGAATAGATAAAAATAATTGTATTATTAGATTATGCATAACACTATTCAACTTTAATTTTTTTCTATCTTTATGTTAAATTAGACCACGTAAGATAACTATTCAGTGTTTTCATTCTCAATTATCTTCTATGCAATAAAAACTCGATAAAGAATTAGTATTAGTTATATTTGTCATACATTTATAGACGTTAGAGAACACTACATTATTGGTTTGTTCGATTTCCGCGGGTGGCGCTACTTGCACCTTGCCTTGGTGATTATGCAAACTGCTTCACACCTCTGCACGAACATTTGACTATATATCAGGCGCTAACATAAAAACCGCATCTGTTCAATATTCAACCATCATAACTTAATTTTATCTAACTCTTTAAAAATAATAATAAAAATCAATTTTCACCTATATATACCTATTTCTTTACTATATCTCTTATATTTACTATAATGATATAATATGATTAAATAAAGGTTCGGAGTTACAATACAATTACTTCATACAAATCAAAACATGAGCAGTTCAGCTTAGTTGTTTACTTTACTTAGGTTCCCAGCAGACTGTCAATTACAATTACAATACAATTAACGAGTAAAAAAAAAAGTTAAGATTTGTAGCAAGTGTAAATTTAAAAAGATCAAAAGAACTTACTATATCTTCATTACTTTGATTTAAATCAATGTTACATTTTAAAAACATATATTTCCTACCTACCTGTGGATATATTTATGAAATCCTTTCAATTACACGTTAATACACCAGAAAAAAAGCTAACATTTTTATTATTAATAAAAAAATGTCATAAAAATAATATTGTGTGGAGATAAAATAAAAATGTTGACATTATATTGACAAGGTAGTTTTATAAATCATATTGAGGTGGCAAATATGAAACAAGAGAGTGAGTGTTAGAAGCGATTACTAACGTGTTTTGGTACAAGAATCCCCATAGGAGTTTGTTAACGCGACAGTCAGGCAGGCAGGCAGAAGTGAATCACTCCTATATATATAACATTCCCCTCAGATAGAAACCTCAATCGGAGTTGACAAGCCCGTAGTTGTCCGTGTCACCTCTTATTTACATTTTAATAACCCCTCTATGAGGATGGGGGTAGGGGGTGGCAACCACTGAAGCACTCGAGCGCTAATTCTCCCCCGAGTCCTCTCTCTCTCTCTCTCTAACTCTCTCTTTTACACACAAAAACTCAACTAGCACGAGTTGAAAATATCATCATTATATCAAACAAAAAATGTTTTCACAATTTTTTTAATGTTCTCTCTCTCTCTCTCTCTCTCATTTTATATATATATAAAAACTATATAAAAGTAATATATTTTTATGTTGTTTTTTATGTATACGTACAACTAATGTTCTCCAAATTTTATGCTGAAAATGTTTTTATTATTTTTAATATTATATAACAGCAACTATAATTTTGAACGTTATAGTAAATCAACAAACGTTTTAAAAAATAATCGCTCCTGTGTGCTTTACTTTTTTTTTTTATATATTATGCGAAGTGATATTTTTCGCCTTTAAATTTATTAAAATACCTCAAATATAAAAAGCAATTAATATGTATTCACATATTTCAGAAATGTACTTTAAAATGTATGAAAAAATCAAGGTTTCAATTAGGTTTCTCTTTATAAAAATGCATTTTAATCTATTGGCTATTTTTACGTAAAACACTAAATATATGACATACAAAAGTTTTAACTATAATTTACTTCACATATATAACCCCTTACGAATTTAAAATTATTTCACACATCGTAGTTTATATGAATAGAGTTAGTGTGAAAAAAAATAGAAAAAGAAGAGAGTTTGACAAGTTATAGGAGATAAGATTTGAAGTGAGTGACAGTGACGAGATCGCGAGCGGCTCCCAATTTCACGCCAATTTGCCTCATTTGTGTAGCATCTACCACAAACCACCCCGCTATACCATGGGTACACGTTGACTGCTACTGCAAACCCTATAGGGAGATATATTCAATGCCTCTAACGAGCAAAATACTTACAAGAGGGGAGAATCAAGATATGCAAAAATATTATTTAGACTTCAAACTTTTTTTTTATTGTGCATCTTTTCTGATATTTTCAATGTATTTTTATTTAACTCCTATTCCGTATAATATAAGAAAATAAAGTTTGAACTTATGTGTTTGTTTATTTTTACTACTATTTCGTACTTTTCTTATGCGTATTGGAGGGTAGAGACGTAACGATTTCTTTACAATAAAAGAACAAATTCTAATCTTTGATTTGACGGTAAAAAAAATTGTTATGTTTATATTGATTTATTTTCCCTTTTTAATCATATCTTTAAAACACTTTAAATTTTTTTACAGTTATACATAATAATAAATAATATAATACATATATTTAAATTTACATAGTATGTAAATATATTATATTTAACAGCTAGTCTAAATAAGGCTGAATCAAAATTTGAAAATTTTCATAAAGATTTTGCAATGTATGGAATTCCTATAAAGATCTCTGTTTTGATACTTAAAATAATATTTTATATTCCTATATGACAATCTATAAAACTATATTTTTTTAAATGATTTCAGATTCAAGATGCTTACAGTAACGAGAGTAAAGAAGCTATCAAAGATGAAACTAATGGACCATGGATGACTAAATCTGTACTTAAGATGTAAGTATAAATCAAACCATAATATTAGTTTTTTTTTTATGTAAGCTGAAAAAGTATTAAAGATCATTTTTATCTTTTAATATTATTTTTACTAATAATACTGAATTGAATGTAACTGAACATTATAAATAGTTTTTGTGTTGTAAATCTTCATGCTTACTAACCATATCTTTCAAATATATTATATAGCTTTTTATATCAGACAGAAAATATAATATATATATAAAAATGAGAAAAACTGCATGGAAATTTATTCAAGTTTTTAGGAAGGTCACAAACTATGACATTTCTTTCCCTTTCTCCTCGAAAATATGATGACTGACGATGTGCCCAGCTTTTTGTCAAACGTCGTTGCTTCTCTCTCTCTCTCTCTTTCTCTCTCTACGTCCACTTGGTGACAGCATACCATAAACCATGTCCGCTATGCACATTAGACAAACATAAAAAGCAGATCCTCTACTGCTTTTTAGCTAAAGATTTTAAATCATGTAGTTTATAAAGTATTATTTCCTATAGTAGAGAAGGGGTGCTTTTTGTACGATTATATTAGCTGGTTTTATCGATATTCTGGGTTAAGTTATATTTTAGAGATTAATTACAAAACTTTTTAAGTGATATAGCACTGATAAAAAAAAAGGGGTCCCTCTTTATGTAAATAGATTTTCAATGTGTTCCTTGGTCAATAAACTTTTCAAGCTCTTTCAATCTAATACCTTGAAATTATGAATAACTTTTTCAGTTGTTCATGTTTATGTACTTTATTGAAGTATCATCTTATATTCAAATTCAAAATTCTATAAAATATGAATATCAACATTTTTATATACACTTCACTATACCATATTGATTAATACTTCGATATTTCTTATAATATCGATGATTTTTAATGAATCGACCAAAAGAGTTGAAAAGAGGGTTGTCCAGTGTTGAAGTGATGATATATATAAGAGTTAGCGAGTGCGAGATTCGTGCTTCACTTGTTTCATGAATATTCAGTAGACGACGTCATTTACGTCTCATATCCAGCATCCCTATATACTGCATGTCGTCGCGCGTCGTCATTGCAAAAGTAAATATTTGCCAAACACAAACATTTTTATATATATATCTTTACTTATGTGGTTATAAATACGTGATATACTGTATATATGACAAAAAATATATGAGAAGGGGTTATACGTTATTTTTAATGACATTTTTAATACAACAAATAAAAGAAATATTATATTTTGATACATTTATTTAAAAAGCATTTTATTTTAAAATGTCATTTCTTGTTTGCTCAATGCTAAAGAATTTGTGTGATTCTCTATCACGTATGACGTTCAGAATTTAAAATTTTATACAAGAGATAAAAGAGAATGATAAATAAATTTAATATTGTCTATTTGCATGGAGTAGTATTTGCATTATACAATTAATTTGTCTGCATGATTTTTTTAATGGATAAGCTTAATACACATAGAAAATATTGCAGCTTCTGAGCATTAAATAATTCATTGATTTTCTAAAGGAGTGCGTGATTTTTTTTTAATTATTTTGATAATACATATACATGAGATTTTTATTAGACTTTAAAAGTAAAAATTATTATTTCATACCAATAGAATTTATTTTTAATTCAACTAAAAAAGGCATCAAAATAAAACATTAATAACATTAATACACAGTGTGGTAATAATTCTGTCAAAAGAAAATGAAAATAAATTATTTTGTTAACTTTAAATAAGTCAACAATTCAACTATTGTTTCTCACTTTTTGAATAATAAACAATGTATAACAAAGTAATTATATTATCATTTTATATAATACAAAATTTATGGTTTTATAATTCCGCTTGATTTTAATCCTTATATATATCATAAAATGTAAAGCTATATACGTGAACTATAGTAGTAGATCACTTAATAACAAAAGCTTTTTGCTTCAAGATGTTGAATACAAAAGACGTTCAACGAAGCATATAAAACTTACAGAATAAGAAGAATGAGAAAAGCAAGCGAAATATTTGACTTTAAATACAATGATGAAGAAAATTTTCTTGACAGGTTTTATGTTCACAGAAAATAGAGATGACAATGTATTACTATACTGAATGACATAATTATTTATTTGCAGTTTTATTTCATTTTGACTTGACGGCATAATTATAATACATTTAAGTAACTTGTTAAAAACTTGTCATTATATTTTGTTCTCCAGTTCTCCAATTTATGCCCTTTTAAAAATGTAACTTGTTTTTTAAATAAAGGTGATTATTTAATTCAATTTGTAATAGAACTTTAAACATAAGTAGCATGCTGTGAAATAATCATACAAATCTGTGATGTTTAAATGCGTGTGCTGTATTACAAGATAAAGTCACAGGGTTTTTTAATGTTCAATTGATAATTGAGATAGTGAAAAATGAGATTGATCCATAGTATATAGAAAATCATTGTTAAGTATTTCCTTTTTATAACAATTTAAATGTCATATTTTACAATTTATGTGGATTGTTTCACCAAAATAATAATAAAAAAATAAAATTAAATGAAAACTATTTCTTTTTTTTTTTATACTCAAAACATATAAAACATATTGCACTTTCTATTATCTTAGATTAAATTATTTTATCACTTATTTTAAATCAATTGTCTTCCTACATAATTTTGTATAATTTGGTATATATATATATATATATATATATATATATATATATATATATATATAGAGAGAGAGAGAGAGAGAGAGAGAGAGAGAGAGAGAGAGAGAGAGAGAGAGGTTTTCGTATATTATAGTCTCAAGAAGTGAAGATGAGTCAACAATAAAATAATAATATGACGTCACCCCCCGCCCCCCTCTCCATATATACACTCGTGCATATTCAGGAGGTATCGAAGTCTCCTCATCTTCCTCCTCCTACATCATTTGCAATTCAAATGAGAGTAAAGGAGCTGGCAAGGGATGCTGCAGTACCAAACTTACGTGTAGGGTGGTGTATAATATATATATATATATATATATATATAGTGATGATGATGCCTTACTGCACTAGAAGATGTTTCTGCTTATAACAACTTACATCGCACACTTTCAAGTACTCTCTTCAAATCCCGAATACAATTCTCTAATATACTTAAGTACAAACAAAAACAATGATGAAACAAAAAAAATTCTATAATTCTGAATTTTATATTTGATATTTTATTTTGAAATCTCTTTGATGTCTATTAGATTGATTTATTTTTTAGATACAAGTTCTAACTTTAAAATTACTTAACCTACATTTTCTTTTTATTATGTATACAAAAGCGTTTGTTTAAATAACTTTGAATTGCAAATTCAAGGAATTTTATATGTCTGCTGAGTAGATTTTATATTTTAGAGTTTAAAAAAAATGCATTGAAGATTTTGTAGGGCTTAAAGGGTATCAAAATATTTTTCTTTTCTGTAGGCAGAAAGATGTAAATTTTTGTTTGAAGAATAACACATTTTAATAGCATTTTCAATACCATTCCAAAAATTTTATGGAAGTTTATAGTAATCCACCTATGATGAATTATTTTAATCATCGACCATAACCAATAAAGAATATTGATGAAAGATCATTACAATATAATATATTAGAAAACATTTTTTAAAATTTATCATAAGTTTCGAGCTTGCTGAATATGATGTAATGCATAGAGTTTGATGCTTTCTAACTATCATTCTTACATATAAAATGATGACAATTTGCAATATGTTTAACTTTGCAGGGAGAGAGAATTACATTCTTGTAAATATTAGAATTTTGAGCTATATTATAATATATGTTATATGTTTAAACGTAGTACAAGTAAAAGTATTATATATATGAGATCGTACATGTTACAATAATTAAAATTCTGACACAATATAATGGAATGGAGCAGAACATTTTATAACTTTGAAGGATATTTTTCAAACAAATTTCATTTCATATTTCTCCTTTTTCTTTCTTTTCACTTTTTTTTTCTACAATATATATTAGTTTTCTGTCTACATCAACATACATCATACATTGTGAAAAATTTATTTACTTACGTTAAATTTTGTAAATATTTCCTTTCATAATGAAAATATTCAATTAACTTTATTATCATATGTAAAAAAAAGGACGATATGATGATGTAACTACTTAGTCGAAATTTCCATCTCTCTCTCTCTCTCTCTCTCTCTCTTTTGTTAAATATATAAACACAATAAAGCTAAAATGCAGTGAATTGAGCAAGTGAAGAGAGAGAGAGAGAGAGAGAGAGAGAGAGAGAGAGAGAGAGAGAGAGAGGGTGATGATGGTATATAGTGTATATATTCAGCATGTTGCTATTTTATTCTGTGTTGACTTTTAGCTTTCGAAATTCATTCCACATGGTCGCACGAGTCAAATATTTGACTGTATACGGTATAGAAGAGTAAACTTGATATATATATATATATATATATATATATATATATATATATATATATATATATATATATATATACCAAAAAACAGATCAAGCAAAATCATTATTATATAATACATAAGGTTTATTTTGATATATTTAAAACATATGATATTGTACTTTAATGATATAGAATATTGCACTTGTATATCTTATGGAAATCAGGGTTTTGGTGCACGATTCAGTAAGCAACTTGTGCACGGGGTAAATGTTGTTTGCATTAGAAACATTGATGCTGTTATATCATCAGTCAACTTTGCTCGCTATGCTATATAGCTGAATCGTTTTATATTATTAATATAAAAGTTAAAGAGAGCACTGCACCGTATATTATATATATAGAAATTTTAATTTATATATACATGAAAATAAAAAGGTTTATTAAATTTTATTTTATGTGCTAGAAAAACACACAGTAGGGATAAATTGTATAAAAAATTTGCAATACGTTGCATCTGTTTGTATACCTCTACTTTTTTTTTTTTAATCAATATATTTTTATTATTATACGAATGCATTTGCATTTTGCATGAATATTCAATTCTCAACTGTTGTAAAAATGTTTTATTTTATAAAATTATACAATTTCACGGTTATAATATTTTTACATCACATGTGTGCAAAACTTGTACTTTTACCCAGCAGTCCATATAAAGCTAAATAGAAATACATGATAATTTTATAAAATTAAATATGAAAGGTTGTCAAATTATATAACGTCATGTTTATTTTTAATTTGTCTACTCAGCTTAAAATCACTAATTAATTTGTTTAATAATAATTATTCTAAAATAAAACTTCACAATAGCATTTTTCAGAGTGTTTACTCTTCTAAATGATAGTTTAAATTTACCCCATCAACGTAATTTATTATTATTTTTCTATACGTTATTCCAAAGGTGAAAAAAATTATGTTTTTACTTCGATAAACTAATAGTTTTTTCATCATTATTTTATGTCATCTCACTGCCAGGAAACAAATTTTCATACTCCCTTTTTTGAAAGTTTTCCTTAATTTAGTACAAGAATATTGATATTTACTTTGCTACCAGCTAACTTCGCTTTAAGTATACAATTTATTACCAACAAATTACAGTACGCTTTCTCTTGCGGCGGTAACTAACACTCGATATTATGAACATTATTTTCCTATCTTCTTAGGGGATGAAAAGGCAAAAGGGGTGTCTTATATAGAGGGAAATAGATGAGTATTTCTTGTTCTAACTTGTCAATAGCAACCGCAGCTGACGCTCTCTCTCTCTCTCTCTCTCTCTTTCTCAAGGAAAGTTGCGGTTATGATATGAGAGAGAGAGAGAGAGAGAGAGAGAGAGAGAGAGAGAGAGAGAGACCCCTTTTGCCTGCGTTATATTGCTCCTTTAAGAACAAAAAATTACATCAAGTGCATAAAGTGTCAGCACAATACTCCTGCACGTAGAACCAATCAGAGCTCATATTTACTTTTGAGGTAGCAAAAAATACATTTCTGTTCAAAACTGAAAATCTGTGTGTAAAATTAAAATTATTATATATATTTTAGAAATATATTTTCAAAATTATTACGATTAAAAAAAAAAAAAAAAAAAAAAGTCGATATATGAATAAATATATTACCATGCATATGGTCATAATACAACCAAGAATCTAACGATCTATACTGCTTTAATTCAGAGAAATAATTTATACCTCTTATTTATTTATTATTATTCTATATTTTTTTTGTTATTATATTATTTAAATTAGTGGTTATAAAATATGTAAAATAATTTTAACTCTCTTGTACAATCAATAAAAGTAAAGTTGTTATACCCAAATATTATTAACAAAGATACCGAAAAAGAGATTAGTATATACGTACAGTATACGTATTTGCAATAAAGATAGGGTTCAGTCAGATATTATATATAAATATTCAACAACGTACACTCACATTCCGGTATAAATTAATACAAAGAAGAATATGTGTAGTGATAATTCTTCAACATGTTATTTCTCCCCCTTCTATACATATATATGACTTTTTTTTTTCCTTTGAAGTTTATAGATGAGGCGAGAAATCGTCATGATATTCAAATCACAAAATCTGGTAATTATTAGAAAAACCCACCTTTGATCTTATTATTTAAATTTTATATCTTATACAAACTTCATTTTTTCCCCCTTCTTTTATTTGATGTTAAAATTGAGAAATAATACATCCCTTCCCTCTTTGATGCATTTGTAATAATAATAAAAAAAATGACTTTAAGTTGTTTTGCATATAACTATTTAACAAGTGTGTGTATGCATGTACACACACAACATTTCTTTTCATGTGCATATAGATTTTAGTTTCATTTTTGAAATCATGCTCCCTGAAGCGTAATCGTTGAATTGTCTTTTAGTAATCACATTTATTTTAGTACTATACACTCAAAAAAAGGATGCATTACTTCAGTTACGAATCCTAACTTATTTGAGATACTTATTATAGTTATTATAAGCAGCTAAAAAAAATGAATTTTAGCAAGTTATTAAAAATAGCCATTTTAAGTTGTTTTCAACTATTTTTGGCTATTTTAAGTTAAAATAGCTATATTGTTAATAATTTGCTAAAATACATTATTTAAGCTGCTCTTAATAACTCAAACGGGTTTATCTCAAATAAGTTAGAAATCTTAACTGATGTAATGCACCTTTTTTTATTGTTTGAGTGTTATTCCACATAACATAATACTAAAATATTGTTTTTAAAGGTAAATTATATAATATACTGTATTAAAATAATAACTAAAATATTAATTTATATCAACTGACTTAAAATTATTAATTAAATTTTCATCAGCATATAGTTTTTTTTTTTTTTTTAAATCATGATTTACATTAATAAAAACCCATTAAAATAGTATAAGTACTATAGCAATTTTGTCATGTTGAAGAATTAATTTTGTAAAACAAAGAGCTCATTATTCTTTTAATTAAACAGTAGAATATAAAATTAATAATTAATGTGAGACAAGTTTAATTAAAAAATATAATATATCAAGTAAAAAGAGAGATATGAGATTCAAAAATGATTGACAGAAACATCTGCTATGCAAAGGGTGCAAGGAGTGCTTGAAATTCACTTGAAACTTGAAGTGCACTCGCGCAACGAGGACAACTTGTCCAAGCATTGTTTGTTGCAAAACTGCACTCGATATTTCACTCGTTGTATTTGCGTGTGAGCTCTTCATCACAAAGGGGTTGAGATTTCAATGAGTTTTTTTTTCCAAACAAAATTAAATATCGACATTAAATAATAATAACAAACTTTTCAAGTACTATTGCCTATCAAAATATTACAAAAAATGTTTATTTTCTTTTGACGTATTTAATAGAACGTATTTCATGTTCTTTCAACGTATATTATATATAGACCTTTTTTTGAAAAGGAAATAATTTTGTATGCGTAAAGTGGTGCACTGTAAGTGAGTTGTGATACAAGACATTTTTTTCTTCTTCTTGATTTCTAGATTCGCAAAAACAACAACTTGATAAAAATTTATGAGTACACACGCGCTCAAGCACCTTTTTAGGCGTCAAGAACTCCATATAAGTGTAATTAAATTTACCTTAGCTGAATGAAAATCACTGCGTGACCAAATAAATTTTGTTTAAACTTTTTTAAGATGTACCTTTCACAAATGTTTTTTGGTTACACTTAAAAAGAAAACATAGTTCATATTTGTAATGTACGTACATGAGTTTCGTGTAACTTCATCCTATATTATTTCTATGCATATTTATATGCATGCATCTCTAATTTTTCATTATCCTTATAACTTTAATGACAAAATTGATCATTAGTTTTATGTTCACTTAAAATTAATTGAAGTTATTTTTTTATATTATATTAAAACTAATGTCATGCAACTTTATTTTTTTTAATGAAAATTAATAATTATTTTTAAAAGGAGCTAGAGGACATCTATAAGTATTTTATTATGTCATTAATTTTTTATATATTAAGAAAATGATGGTGCAATTAGTGATTGCTGAAGTATGCCAGCTCTCATCTCAAAGTAATGACTCGACTTGAAGCAAAAGCACCAAGCAAGCAAAACGAGCACCAAAGAAGAAGAAGAGGTCACGCTTATTTGGTGCTCGTCTATTGGTGCTACTGGTGACCCAACCAGAGCTGAGAGGCGCCAACTTTGGCGCACCAGCTCGTTCAGCTAGCGGTGCAACCCTGGGGCATGCGCGTATCCAAAGTGACCGCCCCATAACCCCACCGTGACCCCGACTCAACTTTACAACCGGTACCAACTTCGAATACCAGCATGGTTATTACTTATTATTTTTTGATAATATTACTTTTGTTAGTTTTTATTTTGAAGCATAGGTGGCAGCAGTAAATGGGATTAAAAAATTAAATAACATTACATTTTATTTAATTAAAGTGTATTCTGCAATTAAATTTCAAAATGTTGAAATACTTGAGAAAGATCTAGGGAAAGATCTAGTTATATAACTTACATATCATTTCAAAATTTCCTTTGAAAAATTACATGTGCATAAAACAAGAAAAAAAAAGTTTGGCTCATTTGTTCTCCAAAGTCATATTTAAAAAAATTGTTAAGAAAACTTTGGAAAAAATTACAAATTACGAAGTAACTGGTATTTTTTATAAGTTTTATTTCATTTACACTCACAATACTTTGCCTTTTATTCATAGTGGTAATAACTTATTAAGATTTCCCACTGCATTACTTTTTTAAATAAAATTTTTTTTACCAATTAACGACTTATTGGCATTTTTTTCAGTGTTGCAAACTTAGTGATCAAATTTATTACCCAATACTTTTCACTTTTCTAGCGGATTTTTTTTTTTTTTTTTTTTTTTTTTTTTTTTTTTGCAACAATAAATATATTTCAAATACAAGTCGTGAATTGTCATGAAACTTTATCTGCAAAAAGTGCCAAAAAATACTTAGCCTTTAAATCAATTTTAGACACTGAAATAAATTAAATGCTACAATTTGTAGAATTATTCTTCAAGTACAATAATATATCAAATTAATTCATTAATTAAAATAGATAAATTAATTTGTCTACTATGAATATATTGATTATTATTATACCTATATAATAATATTACGTATTTAAATCGTAAAAATTTAAATTTCATATAGGTAGAAATGTAAATAAGAAGATAAAAGTGAACTTCTTATTTACAGTCAAAATAAACAATTTAGCACGATATAAAAACATATTTGAACTTGAAAAACTAAAAGTGCATAAGAAGGGGAGCAGAGCGTGTGTAAATCATTTCTCTGCTCAGACGTTCAAATTTATGTACATAAAATTTGCACTTAAACTGCAACTGCAGCATAAATAAATTTCACTTTCTATATACACTTACTAAAAATCAATTTTATGTACGTCAAAATATTCACAAAATTAGTTATTAAAATTATTTTTATTATATTATATGAATTTATTATTATATCAAGGTCTTTATTAAAGCATTAATACGTAAAATAAACATCTTTTTACCATATTATTTTAATGTATTTTGTTTTTATCGATCCTTTCAGTGTGGTTGCCTATTTTCCAAGTCAATTGCTTGCAAATTTAAATGATTTGACCTACAAAAGCTGTTAGAATTCTTATTAAAAGGGTCTTGAAGTGAATTATTTTGCATAAAAATTGGTTCAAACATTAAATTTGTTCTATATAATGAAATTACACGCAAACAAGTGGTATTAAATAGCAAAAATAAACCAAATTTATCAATTTTTTTTTCTTTCTTCTTTCCAGAATTAAATAATGTTATTGTTTATGTAATTGATGCTCATTTCTTTATCAATTTCATTTATTATTTCCTGTTTCCTTAATTTTTGATGTAATTTAGACATGCGTGAATTCGTTAGTCTATGAATTAAATTTGATAATTTTTAATTCAAAGTCCAACATTTCCAAAGCTACAACACGTAAATCACGGTTCCACTTTTTTTTTTTTTTTTTTTTTTTTTACAATAGCTGTGACTAGTTCTAATTACTGTATATTTATTTATCAATATTTAGCATACGCATTGATTTTATTTATTTATTTTATTTTATTACAATTCAAAATCCCCCTTTTTTTAGCTTATATCAAACTCACACCTCTAGATTAAAGTTAAATTTATACCTTGAAATAAAATTTTCATATTATCAAATTAATTTTAAGTAATTGTCAAAGTTCTTAAGTAAAATTGGATAATGTAATTACAATTGGTATGGACCAAAGATGCTGTCGATGGCCGCGACTTTATGGTCACGTGACTCGCTATCCCGCCTACTGGACCAGAAGATGCTGCGATGTGGGCGTGGCTAAAGTCACGGATGAGACAAAAGCAGAAACCGAGGGTGTGGCGAACAAGATTGAGAAAAAAAGTATAAAAAAGTAAAACTAAAAAGAATCCAACCTATAGCTGCATTTCTATTCAACCCTCCTCCTTCCTTCCTTTTTTTCCCCATTATATACGTCCTTTTACTTTAATTGATTTCTTTCTCAACACCATGCATTTTTCATCTTATTTCAAGTTAGAAACAGAAAAAAACTTTTAGGAAGTAATTTTTTTTCTCTCACACTCACTTTTTACTTCTTTTTTTTTTTTTTTTTTTTTTTTTGGTGCTCACATATCATTTTTATAAAAAAAATTGACGCTGAAATATTACTTAACATATTTTAACATTAAAAAAGTTTTGGTCGTAAAAATCATTTCAGATTATAACAAAGTTTACAGACACATTTGTTATTCGCTCATTAAAGTCCTCGAAGTGTCCGAAAAATTGCATAACTTACAGGATACTTTCCATAAAAATTTAATCTGTTTTTTTTCTATTCTTTAAATGATATTAAAATTAACTTTAATAATCCAAATTTATTTTTAAAGCTTTGAAAACATTATGTCGTTGATCACTTAACGTAAAACATGCAAAACAGTCATTTTAATATCTGAAACTTGAATAATCATTGAAATATATTATATTTTTTATTCTACGTGTTGCGTGTACAAATAAAACATATTTATTCAAAAAGAGATTAAGTCATCATACTAAGTTACTTGTTTTGTAAGTAATAAATTTATTTTTTGTTAATATCTTTTCTTTTAATACATAAATTAAAGATTAAAATCAAATTTAAATTTTATTTATATATATTTTATTAATGCTATACTATTGAAATTACAGGTATTCATAAATATGATATTTTATCAGAAAATAAGCGTTTCTAAGTTGATTATGATATAATTATAGTTTATTAATTTTTTATAATTAGAAAAATAATTTGGGAAATAAGTTATTTACATTATTTTTCATCAGCATTTTCTTAGTTTTTATCTGGAAAACCCTGGGTTTTATATAATTTTTCATGTACATTACATATGTAATTTTCTTATTAATTAATTGAAAAGTTTTAAATAATGTTCAAACTATATAAATTATTTTGCGTTGTTAAACTTAGAGTATTCACATACAAATGAACAGTATTCAATTTTTTTATTTTTTATACTTTCTGAAAGAAGTCCACGTGAAATTTTATTACATATCGCTGCAATGCAGTATGTAAAAAGTTATTATATATGCATATAAGAATATCAGAAGTGTTTTTATATAAACATAGCTATGTGTATGATACAAGCTCAAGTATAAGCAGGTATAGAGAGAGAGAGAGAGAGAGAGAGAGAGAGAGAGAGAGAGAGAGAGAGAGAGAGAGAGAGAGAGAGAGAGAGAGAGAGAGGACAAATTTAATGGATAGCACTTTATTCTTCATCTACATCTCACAACCAACTCACTCTCTAACGTTACACCGGCTACTCTCCAACATCACACGAGACACACATTCACACCCTTGCTTTTTCCCTCGAAGCTTTTTTTTTTTTTTTTTTTTTTTTTTTTTTTTTTTTACTAGCTATATTCTAAGCCGATATGCATTCATTATTAAATCTCATCACTGTGTATGTATATGAGAGAGTAACTTATTTCAACTTCGATGTAAAAACTTTTCTATTATCATATATTTAGACGGATTTTTTTAAACATCTTAAAGCTCCATATAAACTTTGATTAGATTGTTAAAGTTTTTAAAACAAAACTTTAAAAATTTGTTGTTGTTTTTCAAAAAAAAAAAATGAATTGTGTGTTGTCGTGTAATTATATGCATCTAAATATGGGTCAGAAAGTGTATTTAATTCTAAATCTAAATATTCAATTAGTGTACAGACATCATAAGTCTCAAAAGGTAGAAAAGGTTATCTTTTTTTTACCATAAAAATTGAAATTATATAATAAAAAAAATATAATAATAAATAATGCAGAAACTACATAACCTTAGCACTTCATTTAAAAGCGAATAAATTAATAATTTACACAAAACGCAAAAACATCAAAAATATTACAAACAATAAAATTAAAAAGACAGAAGCAATTATATATCATAATATATAATTAGACCAAATAAGCTGTAATTTTTTTATAAAAATAAAAACACATATATGAAAAAACATGATATATTTAAAAAAAAAAAAGTGTATAGAAATGTTCAATTAGAGTATTGTTTGCAATAATAATTATTATGATGGTAGGAGTGAGTATTGGACCACATCAACGTTATTACGATGCGGTGATGCGCGCGGTCACTGTGGCTTCGATAATTAAAAACTCGGTGATGTGTGAATTATTTGCTGCTGCTGTTGATGCCAAGTGGATTGTGTATATGAGGGGGTGGCAAGGGGGTAGGGGAGAGAGGTGAGGGAGTTCGGTATTGTGGTTTCATCTGCATGTATGACTGCCTCACCGGACACTAACACAATTCTCTCTCTCTCTCTCTCTCTCTCTCTCTCTCTCTCTCTCTCTCTCTCTCTCTCTCTCTCTCCAATATTTATATTGGTTTCAACAACCACATCATACCATATATCGAAGATTTTTTTTTTTTTTTTTTTTGTATTTATTTTTTAAATTTATAATTTTTGTTTTATATATATATATTTTTTTTTCCCACGTGAGTTCGTCAGCTGTTTTATCGAGTACACAATGACAATATGATCCAAAACCTATATGATGATGAGATAAAAAAAATGTGAGAGTAGATATATACGCATATTGGTAGAGAAAAGAATTTCTCTTTGTGTAAAAAAAATTCTTTTTGTGTCTTTTTTAAGTCATGATATTCAAAAATATTTTCTATTTTTTTTTTATTGACCAATAACCAATAATTTGTATATACGTAAGTTTATTGCCATTATAGCATAACATTTTTTTTCTTCAATTTACCGATTAGAAAATTTCTAGTTATGTTGTTAGCTATCAAATGGTTTGAATTAAAGAAATATTATAAATGTAAACACCAATTCTGCATATACAATCAAATGTAAACATATACATCCTATAATTTCTTTACAATTTGAATTTTTAAACACAAGTTTGCAAGTTTACTATTTTTAAATTATTTTTCACATTATTAAAGAAATTTTTGAAAGCTTTGAAATTTAATGTAAATAAATATTTGATAAAAAAATAGCATTCTGCACCAAAAACTTGCCTGATTAGCAGCAAATCAGAATTTATATTATGTTAATACAGTATAGAATTACAGTCAATATGCATAATTAAAATTAGAAAATGAAAAACAAAATATAACAATTAATATACATTAATTAACCTACTCCCTTATTTGAAAAATATATACTGTACAGTATTTCTGGTTTCATCATCAAGTAAGAAATTTAGTGTTTTATGTTTTATTTAACTTCATATATATATACACACACACACGAGTAAAACTCCATATAGCCTATATAGCATATCAAACATCAAAATGTAGACATTAGTGTAAATGATAGTATAGATTTTGACTATAATGTTTTTTCTTTGTCTTTTTTCAAAAAAAAAAAAAAAAAAAAAAAAAGCTATGATATATGATGATGATATTATACGTGATATGAGAGTTGAGATTGGTTTGCTGGCTACTGTACAAAGTACTCACAGTCACTCATAACTCAGCATCCATATGGATCAGGCCAATCACCGTGGTATGGCGCCTGGTGGCTCAGTCAAGCGCGAGAATAATATATATCCAACCCAACCCAACCCTATACCTCTCTCTTCCCATATATATTGAACTGAAATTCCCTTGGTTCGAAACCAGAGTATAGAAATTGCAGAAATGACGTCAACTATATACAAATTTCATCAGATATGGTGATTGGAGCTACATCTGGGTTTATATACACTATATTACATATAGTAACTGTATACAGTATAACATATAGACTTAATTTAATTATTGCAGGGAATGCGCATTCATAATATATTGGAAATTCAATAAATCAAGATAAAAATTTATAATATTATATGGGAAAAGATAAAGTAATTTAAGGCAGTGGGAAAAAATAAGAGCAGACCTAAACTCTATATATAAATTATTCCTACTACTCTGCATATGATTAAATGTTAAATTAATCTTTGTAAAAGATATACTCTTTAATGTTAACAGTAAAAAATAATAGTTCTCTTACGTTTTCATGTCTATAGCTAACTAAAATATAGCGAATATTACAATAAAAATAGTTTTACTATCATGTTATTTTTTTACTCTATTTTTATTAAACATACACTTTGAAATGATTTTTTTAATGTTATTACAGTGAGAATAAAATTCAAATTGTTTTATTCTGGCGTAACAAAGGTATACATGGTCATTGAAATACAAATAACAATAATTATATATATTCGTATTATTTTATATAACAACAATAACATTTAATCCTTTTGGATTATACTTATTAGAATAGAAAAAGCATTAATGTATTTGCAATTCTCTCTCTCTCTCTCTCTCTCTCTCTACTTTACTAATTTACTTAAATTATTACAATTAACATAACTTATCATCAAAGGCTAGGCTTAGATCACAACTATTTTTATGTATTGCTAAATAACATGATATATTTCTGAACTATATACAACTTGTAACATTTTTATGGCTATATAAAACATTACTTAATTTTGTTTGCCATGTGTATAAAAAAAAGAGTAATGTTGTCCTTTTATCATTTTTATAAATAATTGACTTGTACAGGAAACTTCATAATAATGAAAAAGTACTTTTTTAAAAAATGTATCTTTTATTTTTTTTTTAACAAGTTAACAATAACATTTTTCATTTTATTCTCCACACATTATTTTTCTTTGATATCATGTGATTTATTATTTCTGGTTTTTTGAAAGACGGAAACTGGATGAATCGCCAACACAAAGTAAACTTCAACACTACTCACCCCTAACTTTGTGCAGATATACATTACAATACAAGTGTAAGAGTGAAAGGAGACACAGGATAAATGACGACGATGATTTTGATGTTTTGCTTCTTCATGAAGATGTAATTTAGATATTATGGTATGACTTAAAATAATGCTCTTATTTTTTTTTCTAATGGTATATACATCTCTCTCTCTCTCTCTCTCTCTCTCTCTCTCTCTCATTGCTTCTTTCTTTATTTTCAGGATTAGAAATTATTGTGTCATTAAACCATCATTCTTTTATTATGAATTTCATTGTCAAGACAATTAACTTAACGATAAATTGATAAGTTGGCTTAAATTGAGAGGTGGTGTGCCTGATTTCGCCCAATAAAAGTCGTTAATTATTGTTATTATTATAAATTATAAATCATGAATATTGAAAAAAATGATGTAAAAAATATATCGTAAACAATTACAAAATTACAATGTTATCCACTCTGTAAAGAAAAACAAAACTATCCATATAACGTATACATATCATATTTCAGTATATCTATACTATATTTTAATAATGAAATTTTGGTGTTGAAAAGCCACTTCAATAGTGTGGATTGTATCTTTCATAAATTACTTTAAAAAATAAGATCAGATCAGATCAGTTTTTTTTTTTTTTTTTTTTTTTTTTTTTTTTTTTTTTTTTTGCTGAAATTAAAGCAAGTGTATATATACTTGATAAGGTCAATCCTCATTTTATGTATTGTATATATGTGGACGTCCAGCAAGTAAGCGCATTCTTCTTCGTCATGGAGTTATACTGGCTGCAGGAAATGTGGCTCATTAATCTGCTACGCTAGCCCCGCACTCTGTTGCTTCATATAACACACATTCAGTGAGAGAACAATGCAAAAGCACGAGTCGAGGAACACACGCAAATAAACACAAATTCATAGTCACAAAATGTATGTACTCCTCAGTAAGCACTTCTATTTTTTTTCTCTACTTTTAGGCATAATAATAAATAAATAACATATATACGAAATAAAATTAAATATACCTTTAAAATTATTTGAAAGGAACGTTGCATACTTAATTAATTATAGATATTTACGATTTATTGAACACCTTTGTGCATTTGCAATAAAAAGCACGTTAAAAACTCTTCAATTATGTGAAAATAACTCACAATAGCTCGTATTATTAGTAAAAAAAATTGGTACATATAATATGTAATAAATATTAAAGTATTCTTTAAAATGATTTTAGAATAGTACGTATTTTTATGGTGGCAATAATATAACTTCATTGAGGCAATATTTGGGCTTGACAAACCTTTTCAATCACCCTTGTTGGTATTTTTTAAATTATTATAAAATTGGTAATGGTTCGTATGCATTTTACAATAATACAAAAAATACAGCATTGGAGTAGCTTATTTGAATAAAGAACACTTTCTCAAATTCAAACATTTTTATTTCCAATCTCCTTACAATCAATTGCAATACAAAATTACATATGTTGAAGGTTATATACATGGAATTGTGAAATTTTTTGCTAACTACGTATATCTAAAACTACGATTAATACATATATTTAAACAATTTATGTATACAGTAAATTTAACAACATATTATATTTTTATTCATTATTATTATTATATATATTTTTTAAATTAATATAGTGAATTTTTAATAAATGTCACTGATTAGTATAAGAAAGAACACAAAGAATGACATTTTTTATTTATTCAAAGATTTGTGTGTGTGTGTATATAATATATATATATATATATATATATATATATATATATATATATATATATATATATATATATATATATGTATTAAATTTAAATATATAGTATACTGTATATGAATTTATTTCAAATAAAAATAATGCGAAGGTTTTTCTAAATTAGATTTATTATTAATAATTATTAACAACGTCACACACTGTTAAATTTCCAACAATGACACGCTAAACTGAACTGTACACTTAATTAATTGTTTCTAAATAATTAAATATACCACACACCAAGACATAACATTTTGTTTTTTGTTTTTTTTAATGACATACGTTTGGTTTTCATATACAGTACACAAAGTATTTCATGTTTAATTGTTTGTGGAGATTTTTATATTTTATTAGAACCCTTTTATTAAAACGATTATTAGAACATTGAACTTAAGCGTAATCAATAAAAAAAAACGAACTTTTATACTAGTAAAATTTATTAGTATCAATTAGTAGCATGCATGAAAGTTGCATAAAATTGACTTTATTAAATCATTACGTTGGCTTGAATTTAAATTTTTGATCGTGATATACTTTCTGTTATCGAACACTTTTTTTTCTACGTCTGTAAATCGACTCTTTATTACTATTATTTTTTATGAAAACTTTTTATATAAATTTTACACGTAAAAAATAAATTACTTAATTTATGCTACAGTGAATAATTACTATGTTATTTAAAGTACATGTTGCTATATTGCAAATTACATTATGTATAGCATGATATAATATGTATATATGCTATTATAACATAACCACAGTGTAGTATAAATTTATGTTATTATGATTAAATGTTGCTGAAATTAAAAGTATTTGCATAATATATATATGCTAAGATTTACTAGTTATTTTTAAATAATTATTTTTATTTTCATTATACATAACTTAAACACGAGTTATACGAGTGTCAATTCAAAAGATACAGAAAGCCAAAACTACTTAAAAAATAGTCCTGTAGTTTAACATGATAATTGAGAAGTAAAAATCTTACCTTCTATTTTAAATGACATTGAAATGAAAGTAGTTTTAAATTCACGATTGCTTAGAATCCCGCAGACCTACGACAATATTTATAGTGGTAACCATTCATGCATATCATCACAGAAGTATCTAATTCAAATATAAATGTATATCAAAGTTGTAAATATATTTTGGTTAAATTATAATATATAGGTGTGAGGTAAAAGTAAAAATATTTGTTCAAGACTAAAAAAAAAAAAAAAAAAAAAAAAAATGAAATTACGAAGTTAATAGACCGAATTTATTGAAATTGAAATATGATGTTTTCATTTTTTTTTTTTTTTTTTCATTCTAATCAATTATGGTTTTATGGTCCAATAGTTTTGTTATATTTGTTATGCTTTTATGTGCATTACTTGTCTAACAGTGAACTGAATATTAGAATAAACTGGACAAAAAAAATTGTTTAGTAATATTAATAATATACATTAATTCTCACAGTTTTATTTATAGATGTATGTCACTTGTTGTCTTTATTTCTCACGACTAATTTTATTGTACAGAAAGTAAAATATTGTCGTGTTCTAAGTAGGATGCTTTTTTTTTAAGTTTTAGTCTTTAATTTTTGTGAGAAGCAAAACTGTAGTCCTGTTTAGTTAAAAAATCAGTTTAAATATATATATATATATATATATATATATATATATATATATATATATATATATATATATATATATATATATATATATATATATATATATATATATATATATATATATATATTATTGTTATAATAACTGCAATTAGACGCACTACAATACAGACGCAGATTAGAGAATGTAGATTCACCATCAGTCAGTGGCTAACTGTCACAATTATCATGATTTTAAGGATATACACAATGTAGTACAGTTTTTTTTTTTTTTTTTTTTTTAAGTTTCCATTTTACAAAGCATTATAAAACAAACTAACAAATATAGGAATTAATAATTAATTAATAATATATACAACAGAGATAACAACATGACAAAACTTACTCATGCATATTGAAATTAAATTATAAACTGCATTTTACTTGTTAACAATACAAATAAACATTCCTTTTCATCATAACAACTATACATGTATTTACAGTCCTTGATGATTGTTGTAAAACATGACCGAGATTGGAGTAATATTCAGAAAGAGTCAGGTACAACTAGAGTGAGTGAGTAAGTGAGAGAGAGAGAGAGAGAGAGAGAGAGAGAGAGAGAGAGAGAGAGAGAGAGAGAGAGAGAGAGAGATGTATTATATAAATATATATATAGAGAGAGAGAGAGGAAGAGAGTTAGAGATTGAGCGTGAGAAAAGCTTTTGTGATTGTGTAGCACGCGGCTTAGCTTTGCAAAGAGGATTTACTTGCAAACGTCATGAATTATTAACCTCGCAGCATCTATTTCTCTCTCTCTCTCTCTCTCTTGTCTCTCTGTCTCTCTCTCTCTTCTGGACCATCAGCACAAATCGTGCTATTTCAGATGTGACGAGAATCTATCCTTATATATATTTATATATATACACACACAATAGAGTTTTGTTACATGATCGTAATATAATACCTTGTCCTCAATTATTTCAAGTCAAAGGTTACATAAATACACAACACAATTTATATTAAAAATTGCATGATTTTAGATTTAATATCAAAAACATATATATAAATATATTACATACAATAAGAATATCTTTTAAAAAAATGAAAGTAATATTACACCTGTTCATGATTTAATTAAATATTTTGGAAACTTGCCATCCGGAACTATTAATAAAGTTGTAGTTTTTGTGTATATAGAAATCAGAGCAACGTGTACATTAGTCACTGCGTATATAGAAAATAAATAAGAGGTAATGATGTACGGCAAATTAACGCTGCATTTTTAACACTTTCCAAGAAACTGGTTATTTAATGAACGAACACACACGTACAGTATAAATAAGTCTAATTTTATATAACGATATTGTATAACATAAAAAATACGTTTATTTATTTTTTATCACTAAAAATAGTAAAAAATAATTATTTGAAGAAAAAAATGCATCATGCTGCAATGAGAGCTTTATAAATATGTATACATTGAGTTAAGTGTTGTAATAATAAGTTAATCTGAAAGAAAATATAAATTCTTAAATTTTGCTGGTACACAATGCACTTTTTTAATATAATATTTTGTTGTCGGGAGTTTAATTACTATGTTGTAAAATTATGGGACGAGATTCGTTCTAAATTATATGTTTATAACCATTACAGTCAAACAGTATTTTTAAATATATTATAGAGAAAAAATTATTAGCTCGCTATTTAGTTCCTATACCTTTTGAAAATGAAGACAAAATTGAGTTAGATAGTCTATTAATGTTTAGTATTGTGTTTTTGAAAGTTTTTAATTGTTTTCTAATTAATTAATTGTGATGAGTGCTGAGCTATTGTTAATTTCAATAATTCTTTCTATTGTTGCTACATTTTCATGTAATTGCGCATGTTAAATTTGTTGTATTTGTAATACATTTATGACCAAGGTTCATGTAATAGGGTTTGGAAAAGCCCTGTTGGTGCCTGAAATAAAGATATATAATTATTATTAAAATATAATGATTTTACAGAGAAACTTTATTTCTTTATTCATGCATTGTTGAGACAACATTGTTAATTCTACAGTCTCTTCTTTTTGACTGTCGATAGTAATACAAAAATCGTTTAAAAAATTGGTTGCAAAATATGATATTTAAATATGATGTAGCATTATCAGTTACTTATATGTATATATATATAAAATTTTATATATATATATATATATATATATATATATAATATATATATATATATATATATATATATATATATATATATATATATATATAATATCTTGTATGTTCTATAAGATTATTAACGTCTTTAGTAAATTAAATAATTTTAAAAACATAAAAAATATAAAAAAAAAGTTATATTCTAATTTTTTGTAATTTTCTAAAATATTTCTATTCTATTTTTCATTTTATATTGCACATTTTGTTTCTTGAAAACAAAAATAATATTTATATAAAAACAAAGTTCAACAATAAATAACACAAATTTATGTGTTTTAAGACACCCAGTATTAAAAAATTATAAATATTCCATTTTTAAGTCCCCTCTCCCACTCATATTTAATCTTTTAAACAAATGTTTTACAAACTTAATTTAAATTTGTAATTTTGTCTTTTTTAAATAAAATTTTATCCCCATTTTACTGAAAATAACTTTTTAAATATATATATATACAAAAATATTGTTTTAAGATTAAAAATAAAGTTAAAAAAAATACAAATTGTATTTTATTCTTTTTGCTTACATCTACAATTTATAATAAAAACTTGTAAGAAAAAAAAATAGTAGCAGCAGCAGTGGGTGTTTTTAATCTTGTTTGAAATAACATCTGTATTTTTTTTTCTGGTGACGCTTCATCTCTCATTTCGATATAAAAAGAAGAAAAATAAGACGATCATCTTTATTCTTTATATTCTCCCAGCTGGTTTAATATGATGAAAGAAAGAGACAAAAGATTCATGTTATTGGTTTTTTTCCCCTTATATAACAATGCTTGGCTTGACTATATGTGTGTGTCTTTTTGTCTTTTTTTTTTCCGTAGTGTGTCAGAGAAACCATTAGCAAGTCTAATGACTTGAGGAGAAGCTTGAGAGAGTGCAGCATACGGTGCGATGTTTGCCTGCTTGCTCGAGTTTCCTTGCTCAACTTCTTCTCGTTTTTTTTTATACCTTTTTCCAAGCTTCTGATCTTTCTGCAGTATTAAAAAAAAAAATACTGCATTCTACAATGAAAAAAAAGAAGTTATATTTAAATTTAAATTATATTATAATCTTTTCATAAAATTTTTACCTTAGGATCTTGGACTTGTGTTGGAAATAACACAGAAATGATCGCTACTTGGCTGAATTTTATACAGTGTATCTCAAATTTAAAACATAAAACAAATAAATCAAATAACTTATAGTATATTTTTGTTCAATTATATTCACTTTAAATTTTTAGGGTCATCTTCATCTAAATTTAATAAGATATATAATTTTTTAATGAAATCTTATGTTTGAAAAGGTATAAAATTAATAATTTAATTAAAAGTAATTAAATGCTCATTTTTGACAAAGGTATGAGACTATGATTTTGACAGAAGTTAAAGTGTTGTTAAAATAAAATAATTAACATCTCCTTCATTGTGTATAAAATTCTATGTTTGTCTTTACCAGACATGGCCAGCGCTCTTTAAATATGAGCACGCTCGCGCTCCGCGCTCGCGATCACGTAACTGATCGCGCTCACGCTATGCGCTCACAATTTAACTTATGAGCGTGCTCACGCTCACGCTCTTGAATTTTATGAGCGCGCTCTTATGTCACTCCTTTAAGTCTTAAAAATGTGGGTGTGACTCTTAGCTGGACCGTTCTAGTGATTAGGAAATAGCTTATACCGCAATTTTAACTGTGGTAGAAGGTATATTAATTGATTAATTTGCAAAAATTAGACATTTCATAAATCGAACCACATAAATTACTATATTTTAGGTTTCTCATTTTGTATTCCTCAAAGCAAAAAATAAGGCACGATCAAGTCGCTCTTTTCACAACATTTTAATCGCGCTCGCGCTCACGCTCGCGACCCTAATAAATGAGCGACGCTCCCGCTCCGCTCTCAATTTTTGAGCGCGCTCACGTGAGCGTCGCTCAAACAAGACGCTCATGCCCATGTCTGGTCTTTACAAATAGTTCTAGAGCTAATGTTTTAATTAATGGTCAAATATTCAAACACAAAAAATAATCTGTATAGGACGTATACTTGTATATTGATATTTTATATAAAATATTATATAAACTAATGAATATGTAAGACTTTTGATAATATAAGTGTAAATAAAGAGAAAAGGTGTATATTTTATATAAAACGATATTTACTATAACAGCAAAGCAAAACTTTGATTGGATGTAAGTGCAAAAGCTTTCTGTAAGGTTTACTTAAATCTAAAGTTTTAATGAAAATAACCCTCTTCTCTTTCACATATATACAAATATATATTGTATACTGGACATGCAATTAGCGAGTTTATAAAATATTCCTATATATATATATATATATATATATATATATATATATATATATATATATATATATATATATATATATATATATATATATATATATATATATACACCACACACACACATGTAATACTATAAGCAAAAGTGGAAGAGTATAGTGCCTGTATTAAGCTTTAGGTATACTTTAAATCTTTAGGATGCTTTATAGTATACCATAGAATTTCATCCCACCCACCCACCCACTCAGCCTCACTTACATGTAACATTTTCTCTCTCTCTCATATATATATATATATATATATATACAATATATACATACATCTCCTAGCACCCTTTTGCTCTACATCAGCTGTAGTAGAAGAGTAAAGTGTTGTCAATAGGAAAAGGATTTCTGCATAATTAACAGGGTTAACACACACTTGGAGCATGAATATGTATGATATGAGAGAGAGAGAGAGAGAGAGAGAGAGAGAGAGAGAGAGAGAGAGAGAGAGAGAGAGAGAAAGGGTTTTACTTGCTTCCACATACACACATGAATGTTGCTGCTTACCACCCCTTCACCACCCCCTTGCCTAACTTCAGATGCAAACACACACTCTCTCAGCCAGCACTCAAATATAATATGAGAATTCTATATAGTGACATCTCTTAAAAAAATAATATACATTATATCCCTTTTCCTCGTCCGGCTTGTATTTTTAAATTTCAACTCTCTCCTCTCTTTTCTTTATAATAAAATTATTATTATATTTAAAAAGGTTCTATATACATAACCCTTCATTAAAAAGATATATTATTTTACATTTTATACATAAAGTTTATTTTTACATTATATACTTTGTTTACTTTTATAGTAAAAGTAAAAAAAAAAAAAGTGTATAATATTTTTCCTTAATTAATATAATCTTAAGAGTATTAAAAAGTAACGAGATACATTAAATTTCAGTATTATATAAAAGAGTTAAGAACAAATTAAACTATTTACATATAAAGTAGAAAAAAATAATATTAAAAATATTTATTAAAGTTTTAAAATATAAAGCAGAAAAACGTACAAAAAAAATTGTTTACCTACTATGGGCATTTTTATTTATTCTTATTTTTGCAATGGTCATCCAGGCACGAGACAAAGAAGAAGAAAAAAAATCCTGATGTATCAGATATCAGATGCTTATTTTGCTTTAGGGGTGTTTTCGTTTTATTTCTCGCGCGAGTGGTCATGCAATGTTTTCGGTGTTTACTCTTGCCCCTCAAGAAGATGCATAAATAATATAAAAAAAAAAGCCTAAAGCATTTTAAAAACGCAGATGCTACAATTCTCGGATGCCGTTAGCAAATATAAGAAATCTATACAAAAAAAAAAGAAGAAGAAATGACTGTAAAACAAAACTTTATGTATATGTGTATATAAAAACAAAGTATAAGGGAAGATCACTTGAGGCTGTCGCTTACTGAGAATTTGTTGTTCACATCGTTGCACTTTGACCCTGCAATTCTATATATCTCTTCAACCCCTTAGGGATACTATCTAACCACTAACCATTTTTTTTTTCTGTTTTGCTATTATATTAATAGAAAAAAAACTAATCCACTTTAAGAAGCCTTTAATTTTATACTCATCTTTATTATACTATTTTTAATAAAAAAAATCAACTTCATTGAAAAAATCATTGTTAAGAATTTAAAGTATTATATTTCGAACTGTAAATTGGTTGGTGATTGATTGGTGACTAATTAGAAGAAAACACACACTACAAAAAATAGTTTTAAAAAATAGTTATATAGATTATTATCAATACTATTAAAATTTATTTTCAAAGAATATAAAATATGGTTTTTACGTAAAAATATTAATATACAGTCGATATTTCTCTATTATCATTCTTTTTAGACAGAATTACAGTGTAAAAAATAATTCTGAGTATTTTTTTTTTTTTTTTTTTTTTTTTTTGACACGTATAAAATATATTAGCATTTAATACACACACGCAGTAGAGTAAAAAAAATTATATTTACATTATTATAGAAATATTTAAATTACTATATATTTTTTATCAATACATAAGAACTGTAAAAAAAAAAAAAAAAAATCTAATAATACAAATACGAGAATCAAATAATAATATATCATATTGCGTGTTTAGAAACACTTAAAAACTTATACAAAAATTGTATTTGATCAGATATAATGTGAATATTGGACTAGATAGAAGAAATATAAAGTATTTGGTGCTAAAAATTGCTCTCACTATCTTTTATAAAGAGTGGAAAATACGTGCGTCATATTATTATAGATACTTAAAAAAAAAAAAAAAAAAACTTTAGTTTTGGTAGTGGAAGAGACGCCAAGTTTTATATAACATACCGTGATGTTGTTATCGTTTCTCTCTCTCTCTCTCTCTCTCTAGCTTATCCATTATGGATGACCCTCAAGTAATATTTCTATAAAGGTCCACCAAACATATAAAATCTACTATATGGGTTGTTATTGCTATATACCGAAAAAAGTCAGTTTTCAAACTTACAAACTGTCCCTAGAGATATACAGACAAAAATATATAAAAGCAAAAGAGAGAAAAAGAAGATAGTATTATTTTCATCACTTTTTTTCCTTTTCTACAGCTTTGCGTCAATGGTCAGTATGTAATATTATATAACAAAAATCAACACTGAAAAAAAAAAAGTAAGAAAAAAGTGAGAAGAAGGAAAAGCATCTTATATATTTATTTTGAGTTAAAATGACTAAAAATACAAATACATAAAATACTAAAATACATAAAGTAAACTTTAAAATGCAAATGTGAAGCTTTTGTCTTAACTTTATTTTTTTAAATAAGGTGCTAATTATAGTAATCAATACTATTGCGATGCATTTTTATGCTATAAAGTTAAAGAAATTATATAGTGTTATTATTATACAGTTTGTGATTAAATGAAATTCAATAATACTTCCTCTATAATAATTTATATGATGTATAAATTAATTAAATTTACACGTTCTTTAGATGATATAAATAATATTAAACATAACAGTGCATATATAGAGAAAGGTATAATGAGTGCGTTAACCTTTGTAACAAGTTTTTCATAATTTTCTTTGCTGATTTTAACCAACGGTCAGATTAAGGCAACATGATTTCATAGCAAGATCTTGAACAAGACATTTAAGCCAAATCTTACAGATTGGTGACACAAACGAATCACTCACCAATCTGACAAGATAATGTAGTCAATAAACATATAATTACTATATAGGGTGAATTATTTTACTACTATACATAAGATAAGGCATATCATCACCCTGGTTGTACAATAAAGATATTATTTATTATGGTACATTTTTCAGTGTATTTCAATTTATTCTTTCAAAAAAAAATTATATTATTTTATACTATGAAAAAAAAAACTGTATTAAATTTAAAGAAAAAAAAAAGTTATCGTAAAATGTCCGTTTGTTTTGTTGAGGATGAGTGGTTAAGAATTATTGCATGTTGTATTGCTTGCTTGGTTCATGCATTAAGCATGTTTCTTTTTCCCCCCTACATGTATACAACCGAGCAGAGAACAGCTTCAGTGGCCAAACAAGAAAAACGTTCAGGGTAACACAACAACAGGGTGGGCAGGCAGGCAGGCAGGGGTTATGTTTACATTTCTATACCCGAGGTTATCTTCAACCAAATAATACAATAAAAACACACACGCACGCAAACATTGCCAAAATTGTGTGGCCAATTCCAAACAATAATATTATTCATGAAATAAAATAACATCAAGACAAAAAAAATGTGTTTAGGAGAATACAGAAACTTTTAAAAGAAGAAAAAAATTGTTGTGTTCATCATTTTATTTTCATTATTTATTATTTTTCATTTATATTATTTTATTAATTTAATAGGAAAATCTAATCTTTCTTCCTTTTACTACAATTTTTCTACACCAAGATATCATATTGATTTTTAATACTATTAACTTTTAGTGCTATTATTGTTTTCAAAGTTAGTAAATTCTCTCAATACATCCTATAAATTATATTAATCTTAAAAATAACAAAAAATAACAAAAGTTTTTAATACGATTTCATTTGTATATTAAAAAAAAAAGGAGATAATAAAATTTAACAATAATGTTTGCATGAAGTTTTAAAATTGACTTAAAGTTTTTATATGTTTGTCAAATCTTCTTTTACTTTTCTTTTTTGTTTGTGTAAAGAGTAGAAATCTACGAGTCATTTTTTTTTTTTTTTAGAAGTGGGAAAAAGTAAAGTTAGAGGGGGATGAGATTTTTCTGGGGATGGAGAAAAGAGTAAAATTCCTTCATTAAAAAAGACGCTACTTAATGAAGGCATAGGGAGAGAGTATATAGGCATGGGACATACTGCAGACTTATAGAATGAAAAAATACAAAGAGAGAGAGAGAGAGAGAGAGAGAGAGAGAGAGAGACTTCATTTGTTGAGCCTCGTTTTCATTAGATTTACTGGCGTGTTTGTTAGGGAGCAAATCTTTATTTTCTTTATCTTGTAGGATTTACATTGTCTTTTCTCTCTTTTCTCTTTTTTGTTAATCCTCTCACTTTGATAATCACGTAATCATTGATTGACTCGAGGGTATGTTGGTTCGAATCTTTTTTTATACTTAATATATAAAAAGAAAGTTTTAAAAAGAATGAGAACGAGTTTTTTAGAATTACTCGTAATCAAATCTTGAACTTGTATGTATAACCTTTACATATTATATATATATATATATATATATATATATATATATATATATATATATATATATATATATATATATATATATATATATATACAATAAATGAAATAGTTTTGAAATTTTCATCAGATATTACATTGAAATGTCAACATTAAGTATTGTATAATAATTACATTTTATTTTTAATAGACATAATTACATCTGAATAAAAAAAACTTGTTGGCATACACATAAAATAAATATTAATCGACTGTTCAATTTTATTAATTATCGATAATTTAAGGATCCTTTTAATTTATTCATTTATTTTTTTAAAAACTTTAATAGAATAAATTTCATAGTCTCTACTACTTTTAAAATAATAAAATAAACATACCTACGTTTTGCACTTTTACCATTATAGGAATCAATCAAACGATGCTTTTCATCTTCTCTTTAAAATTAATCTTCTTTATTTTTAGAAAATTGACGTGGGAGAGACATTTTTATCTTGAGGTCAGAAGATATTAATAAAGATAATTATTATTAATCACTGTCCAATTAAGTTAGTGGATATTTCTCTCCACTTCATCAGGAAAACTGACAGCTTTGCGTGTTCTGGAAATTTTTACATGGCCTTATAAGAAAAAAAAAATCGTATAGGTCATTAACAATCTTTAAAATTATACAGTTAAATTAATATATTCTTTAAATAATAAATACTGTGAATCCAACAACCTGAATAAAAAGATTTAACAATATAAATTTTGTATTTTAAAACCCCTATCATTTTCAGTACAATTTTATCTCATCAATGGGCCTTTTTATAAAATTTATCACATAATAAAAAATTATCAAAATTTCTTATGGGTCATAAAGAGGGATTTTTGTAAACTTAAATTAATTTTAATTTTTTAAATTTTATACAATTTAAATTGTTTCAAATTATAATATAAAACTTGAGGTTAAATTAAAAACCAACTTTTTCCTTTGCATAGGGGCTTTGAAAACAATTGATTGTTTTGTAAACTTTATTTTTAAAAGAAAAACTAAAAACTGGGTGAAAATCTCATTTTATTTAATTATTTTGTTAGCTTGTTGAATTATTTTAAAAATTATTCGTTATATATTATATAGTACGCTCATCTATTAAAAATAAAATATTATTCACGGTAAATAAAATGAACAGTTTTATAAATTTATTGCATATATGAAAGTAGGCTAAAAAAAACTGGATTTTTGCTAATACCATGACCTTAGTCAAACTTTTTATCTTTATGTTTACTTTAGTGTTGCTAAATTTGAATTTGAAATATGGAACACTTAATTTGTTTATTTTTTTTTTATAAAATCAAAATTATTTTTGAATACTAATATTTTATGTTAAAATATTAAAAAAAGAAAAGAAAAAAAAGAAGTTAAAAAAATGACAAACTCATTACATTATATAAGTGTATTATTAAGTTTTAATGCTTTAGGCATTTTTACAAGCAGCAAATCTCAAATCATGAATAATTCTATGAGCACTGACAAAAACCGGATCAAAGGAAACAAGTAGTGCGTATGCAGTGTTCAAATTTGGAGGTATATAAACGTACACCACTTTCTCCACAAAAATACCTTTCTTCAAAGGTCATGAATATAAGCTAAAGTTATAGTTTGTACATTTTATTTGTCAAAAGTAAATATGTATTGAAATTGATTGTCGAATCGGAAGTGAATGTCAATTAAATATATATCTATACGTTAAAATTTTGGCACAAAAATTAAGTTATAAAATATAGAAAGGTAATTAAAATTGTCACAAATAACAACTTAAAATATTAAAAAGGTTGAAAGAAAATAAACAACTTTTTCCTTGTAATTTGAAAAACATAATTCAAGTTCCAAGGTATTTATATAATATTATGTTAAATATGTTTATAATTATTATATTAAATCTTACACAGAAAATTCATGTAAATTTTACTTTTACTGATCTGTAAATAATTATTAAAGGCAGCTAAATGTATAAATTAAAGGTTCAAGTAAAAATTCAAGTATAATTCACTGCAGGTAATTTTCTTTCACCGTTAACGATATGCTTTAAAAAGTTGTTGTCAAGATTTTATCATGACAAGAAATTGTCATCTGTGGAAAAAAAAATCATAGAAGCAAAGACGTCATATTTTTATTGATATTAATTGATTGATTCTTCATTAAATACATTCCAATACATGATTTATTGATTGTATACTAATTACTTTTTTTTTGTATACTCTGTAAAATTGATGTTAACACTGATACAACTAAGATTGTAGTACCTTTTCGGATTTTTATTACTTTTCATAAATTATAGTAAAAAAAGCACAATATTGTAACTTTATAGCATGATATATACTTGAATTATTATTGATAAATTTAAGTTTTAACATTTTGCAGGACATCTATCACAATAGACATTAAAAACCATAAAACGTGTAAAAAAAAGTTAAAAAAAAAAAGAAAAGAAAACCGCAGATATTCAGACTCATCATTTCTGCATGGGTGGAATCTCTCATCTTCAAACTAATCTAGCACTCTTGAAACCACAAATTTTGTAGAAAAAAAAAGTTTAATAAATTTATTAGGTGATAAATTAATTAAACATAAAATAACGGATGTGAAAGTATATTAAGAAAGTAATTTGAATTATTATTTCCATTTATATATTACACTGATGATATTGTAAATTATTGCTATACCGCATTTATTTTATATATCGTTGTTACATGAACGTGTTTACATAATAACACTTTACACTTTAAATTGGTAATTAAAAATTCTTGATCAATCCACAGAATAACAGCTTTTTAGTAATTAATTTGTGATATTCTATTAATTGAGCAGTTCCGAGTTCCGTAATTTTATTTTATAGTTTATTTTTAAACGATGCTATTGAAACTTTTTAAACCATAATATTTACGTAAAAATCACTTCCGTAATTATCATGGTAAAAAAAAAGCTGATCGTTTAAAGCACAATGTAATTATTAATTTAAAAGCAAAAGTTTTTTTTTTTCATCCCATTTAGTATGCAGTATATAAAAAAAATCTCGTTCATACGGAGCCATAGTTTCATTATTAATATACAATAAATTTGATGGCACTCAATCTTCAATTAAAATTATTATATCTTAAATTTTCATGCAATAAAATATATTGCGCAATGCAATTGTTGTCCCACGTGAACAGGTCATGAAAAAATAGCTTACGTATATTTTAAGTTGACTTTGTATTATTATTTTTTTTACTTAATTACTCTTTTTAAATGTTCAATTATAAATTTAAATGGAAAAAAGTCAGTATTATTTAAAGAAGACAATATAAAATGGTTATAATGTTATTAATTGTGCAATTAAAGAGACGTAAATAGAAATTCGAATAAAAATTATATAAAAAAGTTATAGCAAATTTAATTTAACATTTTAATAACAAAGCAAAAAAAAACAAAAAAAAAAAAAAAAAAACTTAAATAAAGTTAATTGTACTACATAATAATAATGAAAAAAAATCTGTTTGTACTTAAATTAAAAAAAAACTTGATTAATTATATATTAATTTAT
Organism: Ecdyonurus torrentis; assembly: GCA_949318235.1. NCBI lineage: Eukaryota > Metazoa > Arthropoda > Insecta > Ephemeroptera > Heptageniidae > Ecdyonurus > Ecdyonurus torrentis. Next base: position 14,625,375 of record OX439129.1, read on the forward strand.
AGCTACTAAAGTACAAGATGTAGTAGCAACAATATTAAATTTATAATTATATAAATTAAAACAATAATTATTATACTAAAAATTTATCACACAAAATTCAAAGAACATATTATTAAATGATTCATATAGTTACTTATAATATTATCCAGTAGACAAGTTAAAAAAATTATAATTTACTTTTTAGAGAAAATATATAATGAGCTTCATGAGAGATTAACTCATTTAAATGTACGTCGCAACTCACGCAAATTTTACCACCAACATTCAAACTTGTTTTATTTTTTATTATTATTAATATTATAAAAGTGAAATTAATTGTAATAATAACTCTACAATTGAAAATGTCTGCACCACAAATTATAAACAAACTTCTATTTATATATAATATAAAAATTGTTATAATATATTATGTTCAAAATTTCTCTTGTTATTTTATCTTGATAAGTTATTTCCGTTATAACTGATTAATTTTTATATTTTATCACAATAAATTTGAAACTTTAATTTTTATATCCAGATTTGTTTTTATATGTTAATATAGATCTTATTTATGGGAAATTATTTTAAATGTTCTTTTTAAAATGCATTACTTGCTGTATCCAAAATAATGGCGGCATATCCCCCCACATGTGTTAGTGGTATTTTTTAAACGTAATGCCTTGTCATCAGTTTTTTCCATCAAACCATGCATTATTATGAATTATTGCATAATGCAATCATTGTATTTTATTTTTTGTACGATTATTTTTTTTAACTTCATTTTTAATTTTTGTCTTGTTTGTGGTGGAAATTTTCAAATAAATAATAAACAGATAACAAAGCTTAGGTTTAAAGTTCCATATAATCTTTTGCAAAAAAAAAAAAAAAAAAAAAAAAAAAAAAAAAAAAGCACCTCTATACAATTAAAATTTGAATCAGTCTAAAAGTAATTAAATTATTACTTCCGGTAAACCGGAAGTTAAAATTTATAGTTGTATACATAATAATATACAATTTTGCAGCTTTTGACCTATTCATTCATTTTCATTTCTATGTCAGTGAACCTCCAATTGTTTTCATTGATAAAATCAAGTTCAATACTATTGAATAATGTATTTATTTAAATCAACTTTTTTTTTATGTCACTAAATTACTACCTGAAGGTAATGCATTATGCAACATGGTCTCTGCGTATAGAGAATTTTAATTAGCAAAATGTTTATGACGACATAAGTTTTGATAACTTCATTTTAAACGGCATTTTATACTGCACGTTTAACTTTATTACCCAATATGTTTAATTAATTTACATAATTATTTTTATGTTTAATACTTTTGAATTATTTATATAACAAGCAATATATCATTCTATACAAGTTAAATAATGAACAAAATTATAATATACTAGATGAAAATTAATTTGACAGGAATTTAAAATATCATAAAATTTTTGGAGTTAGTTTACTCAAGTAAAAACACTTTAATTTTATGTATATCGATATTTATTCAGTGACATTTTAATGTAATTTTTTTTAAAAACTACATTTTATTTAATTTATAAAAATAATTATTATTTTCTAAATAACATTAAAACAATGTAACCAAAATATGCTATTTGTATCGTACACAATTTTAATTTAAATTTAATTTATTTTTACTTTTAAGAAAAATTCAACTTTACGATAATTAACTATTGAAATAAAAATTACGACAGTAAAAATTTAAAGATAGACAAAGGGAAATTAAAGAATTAATTATTTTTAAGTACTGTAACTAAAAATAAATTGCTACATAGTTCATTATTTTAGGTGGATAGAGATTTGCAGTTTTGCATCTAAATTGTTAAATAAACTTTAACCAACAATTATCACGATTTAAAAATAGTAATATTTTATCTTCTTGAGCAAAATCAATTAAATAAACATCATAATAAACATAAATTGTGTTTATTTTGTCATCTTTATAAAACAGTTGGGTTCAATTTATTGTAAATATATCAGTTATTGTTATCAAGTAAAAAGAAAGGAAAAAATTTACTATTTTTTTGTTTAAAGAGCAATAAAAATTCAAAGGCGTTAACCTTGTGAAATTTATGTTGCAGAAATGGTAATGGAGAAATTAAGCAGCAATAAAAAAAATCATTTAACTATGCATCGAAACAATGAACTTACGAAAAATTATTAAGATAGAGAGAGAGAGAAATAGAGAGAGAAAGAGAGAGAGAGAAAGAGAGAGAGAGATACAGAGAGATCATATAATTATAGCAAATACGGTTCATTTTAAGTATAAGATTATAAGAATATTAAAACCCCAAGTAAAATAATAATCACAACAAATTTGAATGTACAAAAATTATGTAAAAGATCCCAAGTTGTGATAAAAATATTTTAAATGACGTCATAGATTTTGTTGAGAGAAAGTGATTTAAATGTTGACTATATAAATTTTGCAGGTGGGATGCGGGTTGCGGTGATCAGGAGTTTATACATGAAGATTATCTAGAGCGGTGCGGACCCTCACCACATTCTCAGATCGTAGCTATATAAACCTCATGTCCGAGTCCTCAAGCCATCACTTCCACTTTACATCAGCGACATTCAAGACATGACTCTGCAAACTAAGGTAACAGATTTAAAATCAATTCATATTTTATATCAGAATAAGTAGAATGAAAATTTCAATATCTATTGTATTATTATTTACTGTAGTATGATTTTACGAAATTTGCATTTTTTTTGCTTCTTTTCATTTTTTTTTATTTAGTTTTTACAACTACTTTTTATATAGATTGAATCTTTTTATGTTCTTTTTATTTACTTGCACTCATTAAAATGTAGAATACAAATTTAAATTTATTAACATATTTTAAAAGCTGAAAATCATATAATAATAATTGTGTATATTTTTCAGAAAAGGGCGCTGTCAGCGCTGACCAGCTTAATTTTGCTCCTCGACATCACTCACGGCTATGTGGTGGACCATGGAGATTACAGTGACCACTCCGAATATTACAGATTTCGACCACAGGAGATGATACGTCGCTCATACAATCAACGTAGAGGAAGTTCAGATAATAATAACTTCAGTGCTGACATTCAAAGACCAAGCTACGGATCTCATGAAGGGGAACGTATCACTAGTCAAAAATACAATATTGGTCGTGATAGCATGAATTTTGGTCCAGTTTCCAATGGCAATGAATATAATGGTTATTTAAATTTAAAAGAATCTGAACCAATAGACAGTTACAGTAATATTCCTGTTGAAAGAGATAGTAGTGAAGAAATTGTTTATGGGGGACATGAGAATAAAAAAGAAAATTTTGGTGGTTATTTTAATTCAAAAGAGGGTGCTATGTTCAAAGGATGGTCAAATTCAAAAGATTTAAGTCGTGAAGGCTCAGGAGGGTATGGGAAAGTAATTTCTCTAAAACCTAGTTATGGGAAGGGAAGTAGTAACTCTGGAGGTGGGTCCGGTTTCTCTTCTGGATATTCTTCCGGTACCGGAGGCTACTCTTCTGGCGGACCAGTACAAAAAACATCAGCCACGTCTTATGTTTCGGGATTAGGTTCTTCTCACGGAGGTTACGGACCAGGATCTGGAGGAGGCTCCTCAGGTTACGGACCAGGATCTGGAGGAGGTTCCTCAGGTTACGGATCAGGATCTGGAGGAGGCTCTTCTGGATACAGTTCACGTGATGGTGGACATAAGGGAGGAGAACACAAGGGCTACACACAGGCTACTTTTATCTCTACCAAAACTGACCACTCGGACGCAGGTCATGGACATGAACATGGTGGACACAGTGGACATGATGAGGGACATGATCACCATGTAAGTAGCAAAAAAAAATCTTAAAGGAAAAAAACAAACAAATTAAAGTAGTTTTTTTTCCCTAAAAGTTTTTTTATATATACTTATTTACATTATTACTATTATTTTCATAAACTTGGTTTTATTATCAGATTTTTTTTAAAAGCATATTTACAAGTTTAATCAACCTTAACAAAAAAAAATCATGCGAAAATAAAAATAATAATGATAAAAAAAACTGGTTCAAACGTGTTTATTTAATTTATGTGCTGAGCAATAATTTTAGAGTGTAAATTTAATGAATAATATTAAATATATTTATATGTAGCTTATAAAGTATACGAGTATTTCAGTATTGCTATTTAATATATTTAAAAAAAATCCTATTATGAATATACAGAGAAAGACTTTAATACAAGGGAAAAAAGTCTGGAGACATAAATGCTTGCAAGAAGATAGAAAAAGAATAAAAATATTATTACAGAAAGGTAGCAAATGGAAACAACAATCATAAAGAAAAAAATATTAATAATAAAAAAAAAAAAAAAATGATAGCACTAAAAAAATATGAAAATTTTCTGCATCAAAAGCTGTTTACTTACCTATGCGTTTAATCTAAATAATTGAAAAGAAAATGATTTCAAACCTCAAAATATATTTTCTTTTGATAATAAAAAAAAGAAAAAAAATCAAACATACACGTAAAAAAAGTGGTAACATAGATATTAAATTGTTAATTGTGGTTACAGAACGATGGCTACGAGTTTGAATACACCGTACATGATCCTCACACGCACGACTTCAAGAGCCAGAAGGAGCACAGTGACGGTCACGTGGTGAAGGGACAGTACACCGTTGTTCAACCTGATGGCTTGTTGCGCACCGTAGACTATACCGCGGACTGGAAGACTGGCTTCCAAGCAAAGGTCCACTACAGTCCAGCACCTAAAGTGGATGAACATGATGAGCACGCATACTCATCTGCAAATTTTAATCTTTTTAACAAGGGACATCATTAAGGCTGCAAATATATAGATTAATTGTTTCAACATTATTTACTGTTTATGATATTATAGTTATGAATTTATTTTTAACTATTCATTAATAGAAAAAAAAAACTTGAAACAATTAATAAAATGACTCAGATAATTATGATAATGACTAAACATTATTTTTACTTTGATATTTGTCAGATTTACACGTACGATATGCGTATCACGCTTTAGTATATTTTGAAATTACTTTTAATTTTGACAAAAATCAAATCAAAAGTAATATTATTTATATTAGATATAGATTCACAGTTTGATGAATAAACTTCTTTACATTTTTACACTGCTAAGTATATATAATAATGACTGTTCTTTTAACCCATTTTAGTTTTACTATATATATAAAAAATATATATTCGCATGATTGCTTTCGTATTAGTGGTATGAATGTTTAAGTGTCATATAATTTGTTTACTGCCTTTTTTTTAATATGCCTTGTTATTTTATATGTCATTTTATATCTTGTTATTGTTTTATGTGTGTCTGTTTTTTTCTAATAAAAAAAGTAAAAAAAATAAAAATAAAAAAAAAATAAAAAAAAGCTGTTTAAAATTTTCTAAATTATATCCAATTATAACTATATTACAAAATATAACAAAAAATTATTAATACCCTTAAGGATTTTTTTCATATCACATGTTACATTTTCTACTTTCTTTGTTAAATTCTATGAAAAAGCGCAAGAGCTATTTATAAAGATAAGTCAAGCTTTTAATTAAATAAACTACTGCAATCTATGTACTTAGATAGAGAAAAATTCAATGCATTTTTTTTTTTTTTTTTTTTTTTTTTTGGAAAGTTTTGATTTTAAAATCGAGCTCGTAATAAATAAAACAATGTTGCCTTGATTTTTTTTTCCATTAAAAAATATTACATGAAATATTTTTTTAATATATAGGGATAAATGTTTGTTATTATAGTTTTATTTCATAGTGTGACGCAGACTTAGTAATTCTTAGTATTCACAATACTGATTTAGGTTACCATATATTAATTTACTATATAAAAACTCTAGATTATATAACTTAAAATTGTTATAAAAAATAGCAATGAAATTAATGTTATTATATAAAATACTACACGCAATCAAATTTTTTATTATATAAATAAGGATTATAAAAAATAATAGGCTGCGGATATTAAAATACTTTATCCTAATTATATTTTACATATATATTTTTGTAAATAATTAGTTAATAAGGACGACTAAAAATTTTTAGGGGTTAATTTTATTTCATATTCTAAAAGAGTACATTGTCTTGAATCGATACATATGTGAATTTTTAAGTTCATTAAGTATTTTTAATTAATTTTTTAAAGTCACAAAATGATGTCACAGGCTGCAACATTTTCCTATGCCCACATGCATAAGCTGCAGCCTGTGCATGACGTCATTTCGTGACTTTCAAATGTTGATTAAAAATACTTAATGAAGTCAAAAATTAAAAATTCACATATGTATCGATTCAGGACAATGCAATATTTTAGAATATGCAATAAAAATTACCCATTATAATTTTTTGTAGTCTTCCTCATTATTTACAACAAATAATGTTTAAAGACTTTTTCAATTTTGTTATCTTGAAATCTGTTAATCATATATATAAAAATATATATTATAATGATTTATTATATTATTTAATAATATTTTTATTTATAGTATACCGTAAACCAAAACTAAATAAATGTTTTATATCGACTAAATATAATAATATTAAATTTAAAGGTGATCGAGGTGGAAATTTGACTGCCCTATATAGTAAATGATTACAGTATTTTTTTGTATATTTTTTCACTCGTTGCATGGGTACATATACAAGTTATTTCACTTTTATTTCTTTAATTTTTGTAAGAGAGTTTAGCCCTGCAATTAAATACATCTTTCATACCAGCGTTCAATAATTTGACCCTATTGTCAGATGTAATAGACTTAAAGTTAGTCTTGGAATCATCATCAAATTCTTGTCATGTTAATTGTAAATAGTAATATAGACCTATATAATAATTTCGTAATATTTTAAAATGGCTAATTTATATAACTTTTACTATACACTTTTAATAAATATAGTAAGGTGTAGAAAAGAAATAATATAATGATGATTGATGGATGATAAAGTAAGTGAAATTAACATGATCATAACAAAAAATCGTGGTCATGATATTTTATCGTAATATTCTTTACTCTAAGCATAATATTATCTTTTAATTGATAATAATATACAGATATGATAGCAAATATAAAAATATGATTAAATTAACGTGACGTTGCTGATTGATAATCATATGTATTTAATTTCTATAGTTACATCTTTATTGTGAAAGTATAAACGATTAACCACAGATTTTTTTAAGAAACCCCGTTTAAATAAATTTAATTATTAGAACTCTACAACGTAGATGCAAAATATAGGTTTTAATTTAAACAAAGAAACTGAAGAAATGGACGATATATTTAGTTTATATACTGATAGGTAAGATTTTAATATCTGAGTGGAAATCTTTAAAATGTATGTACACTGAAATCATTTGGTGTGTGTATTAATTTGATCATAAACAAAAAATTTTACACGCTTTGGTGTGACTCTCCCTTTTATTTACCCCTAAAAATGTGTGGTCTAGTTTATATAATACTAGAATATATTATATAGAACCACTCGTTATAACCTATATAAAGTAAATATTAAAATAATAGTAATAACATTTTGTGCACATTAATTAGTAGAACATTTAATTTCAAATATTCTGCATTTGCAGCGAACATAATGCGAGGAAGACTAAAAAAAATTGGGGTAAATTTTTATTTCATATTCTAAACGAGTACATTGTCCTGAATCGATGCATGTGTGAATTTTTAGTTTCTGAGTTCATTAATTAAAAATACATCATGAACTCAAAAATTAGAAATTCACATATATGCATCAATGCAGGACAATGTCCTCTTTTAGAATATGAAATAAAATTACCCCCTCAAATTTTTGGTAGTCTTCCTTCATTATTATCATTTATGTTCTGTGATCATCGCCCTTTTCCCTTGATCTGCTCTATAGAATCATCAATAGTATGCAAAAATAATATCCCCTGTATTTCCAGGAAAAAGTGTGACTTAAAAATGACTTCCGCGGATACTCTCTCAAGGAATGGATCAAAACCATCCAATACCAGAAATAATGAAAATGGTAGTGATAATGACACTGATGACGATAGCTCAATTTCAGATCTGAATTTTAATATACGCTTTATACTGTCAAAATTGTTAAGAATTATATGGAATGGCACCAAAACTTTGATATTTCTTATTACTTGTTTGGTAACTCTTGCAGCTGTATTTGTTATCAATAAACAAGGTGCATCAATCGTATCAAAGCGCCAGATTAATGAAAATTTCAATAATTTCCTTGAGGAAATTTACTCACTGACAAATGATTTTTCTGATCAACCAAGAGACGTATGGTTTAATATCGTAGCAGGTGCAAATGAATATTTCAAACAGCCTCAGCAACCGTTAGTAATATTGCTCTTTGCTAAAAGTTCAAGTGATAATACAACAGAATGTTTAGCTAAAGTTCTGGCTACAAAACTAATTCAGTTTATTAACAATGACCAGTTTGCAAAGCCAGTAATTTTGGATGCTGCTACTCTTCTACGCAACGAGTATGGAGAATTATTTGAGGAATTAAAAACAACTGTGATAACACAAAAAGTCTTGGTCATCAATAATTTACAGGTGCTGTTTAAAGTTATAGCATTTTATTTATTTATTTTTTTTAATTTTCCAGTACAAGCTATTGAATCCTGGCATATATATTTTTATTGCAGATTTTGAAATTTTTTAAATTTTTATTCTTGTTATTATTAAATGTTGTTTTTAATTAAAACTGTTATATTACTGAAGTAAATTTTAAAATATTGAAAGTGTATTTATGTGTACACTCTAAATAAGTATAAGTTAAAAAATATGCGATGCTACGGCACACACTATAATATCTATTGCCTAGCTCTCGCCGTGACTTTAAAAAATGATCAGCAGAATATATATATATATATATATATATATATTATATATATTATATCCAGAGCAGTACTCTTCCTAAAACTTTCAGGAAAAATCTGTGAAATAATTAAGAAATTGCGTTTTTATTGATATTATTTTCTTTCCTTCAGAATGTGCAGTGACAATAAAAATATTATGATATGATTTTTTAATTTATATTTTTTAAAAGAACCTTCTTTTTTTCCAAATGTAAAACACAAAAAGTTTATTAAAATATATAAAAACTTTATTCCCCCTTTTAATTTGATCGATTCATGATCATCATGATTCGTGATTCAATAACTTCACTTTTTTTTTTTTTTTTTTTTTTTGAGCTGTTAGTTTGCTATATTTTTAATACATGGTTTCAGGAGTTGCCCGGTTCGATGGCTCTTTCGCTTTTTGCGTTGTGTGATCGCTACAGCCCCGCAGTGCACGATGCTGTACTTATATTCACACTCCACGGCGACAGGGAGGAAAGTCTCCAGAGTAATGCGGCAGACGTTCAGGTAATCCTTCAAGACCTTTGGCAACTTCACGTACCACAAGATAAACTGTATGCTCTAGTGACACGTGTAACGTCACGTGTGGTCACCATAGCTCCGGAGAATCAAACTGTCTGACCTGCAGTGTGCGCAACGTGAAAGTAATGTTTAAATTTTGGATTGCTATGTGTTTCTTTTTTTCCTTCCTAAAAATTAATTACATATTAAAAAAAAAAAAAAAAAATGACATACTCTAGTTTTATAAAAAGGTTTCTTATGAAACCCAAAGACAATGATTACTTGATTAGTATATAAGAAATTATATATTTGGATTCTATTACGCAAATAACAAATATTTTGCAAATAAATTGCGTGTAACATAATCACCTGTTTGCTCTATATATATTTATAATTTTTTAAGTTATAAAAAAATGCTTGATCGACCTTTTTTAAGTGATTTGCATGTAGGTATACGTACATCTAATTATAAACCTTAATTATATTTTAAAAAGCAAAAGTATTTTAATTTTGTTATGATAGTTAAACAAACGCTATTTATTTGAAATAATTAACTGAGAATTTTTTAAATAATGTGGATTACAATGAGCTGTATCCGTATATATTATACGTATACGCGTATTAGTTTAGATGAAGACATAATTGTTACAAAATAAATCTTGCAAAAAAAAAATAATAATAAAAAAAAAAGTATAATAAAGTGAGATAAAGTGGCATGAAGGTGACATAAAGTAGCTTTACAGACGATAAAGAAATTCTATAATTGTAATATGTATAATATCACCAATAAAATAATACATATAATTATACGGACCTTTAAAATTAAAATGATAAAACAAAAATATTAACCGGTTTATTTTATTTAATCCTCTACAAAAACTATATTTATTTAGATAACATTGTATTCAATTCAAAATCACATTTCGTCTACTAAAATATGTGCGTGATATATATTTAAAATTAAATATATCCTATATAAAAGGGCCGTAAGCTGCAACCATAGTTATATTTTTTTAATTGTAGCAGCAATCTAAATAATATCTTATATAACTACGGCTTAACTAGTTAGTGTTGCAACTTACGGGGTAAGTTTAATTATTTATAAATTCTAATAAGTAGAACAAATATTATAGTTTCCTTTTTAATGTCATGAACTATAACTAATAAGGTTTTAGAAATGATTATTACATATTTTATACTTCCCCGATCTAATTTTAGAGTAAAGTTTTTAAGTTATTATATAATAGAGTATATTTTTAAATGTCAAGTATGACGTACGTACTTTTCAAAAGTTAGTTGGCGGGAGAAAAAGTCAAAGATCGTTGTGTATAAATGAGATCAGGAAGTGTCTATAATTCTATATTGAATGTTGTGACGGTCAGGGCCGCGGCTCTCGTGTGTTGTATAGGTAATGTAGAGCATGGAGAACCATACCATGTCCGCAGCTATATAAACCTTTTGCACCCAGACACCGGACATCACTTCCACTTTCGAACACATACAAGAAACATGGGTCTACAAGCAAAGGTACGAGTTATTTTATTTTTAAATTTACGATAAATAATTTTTAAAAAATATTCATCATTTCCGCAATTTACCTGTTTATTTTAATTATTGGTGTATTACTTAAAAAAGAAATAAATATATCTATATACATATATACATACACACACATATATATATATATATATATATATATATATATATATATATATATATATAATCCACTAAATTGTTATAAATAAAGACATGAAAATCTACATTTTCTTACATGCCTATATAGTTAGTATACTTGCCTGTATACACCACAATAAAAAAATGGTAATTTTCCATAATTTTACTGTGGTGTATACAGGCAAGTATACTACTGTTTATAATCTACCAACAATTAATAATAAACAAAAAGTTATCATGAAAGTAAAAATATGCTGCGCTATACGTTTTGCATGAATACTTGACGCATTGTGCAATGAAACTAAAAGACGTAATTAATGATAGATTCAATATTAAATGTTTTCAGCTGTGGTGTGCAGCGACACTGGCTGCATGTTTACTGATCAGCACGAACGATGCCAGAGTAGTGAGTAGACGATACGGAGATACTGAGACCGGAATATCACGTCTTCAACTCACGAGGGCGACATCAGGAGAGATCGAATTCAACACCCAAAGACAGCAATATCAAAGAAACCCTCTCAAGACCCAAGACGTGCAAATGGTAGCAAACACAGAAATGATCAACAAACCTATTGTTGTAGGCGAACTTGCTCAAGCAATGTCAGCTAACAGTAATCGACGTGAAGAAATGATTAATAAAATTTACCAAAATATCGCACGTGCAGCAGCTTCTCGAAAAAATCAAGTTTTTACCAATGCACAATTTGGCCAAGAAGAAAATAATGCCAATGTTAATGCGATGTCTGCTGGAACTGGTCCCGCTAAGGATGTTTTGACAGGAGGATTTTCATCTCGTTACTTTCTCCCTCAGCAAGTTTCAGCGCCTCTTGGACAACAAAAACCTATCGCAGTCACATCTATTGTTCCAATGAATTATCAGCGTCAGCAAAATATCAAGCAAGGGTCTGCGCAACAGAAAATCAGCGGACGTGGTCGGAACGAGGGCCAGCAAACTACAGAAGTCACACGCCAAGAGAGCAAGAGACAGCAGATGCAAGGACGTGTGATGAATGACGAGAGACAGCAAATGCAAGGACGTATGATGAACGCGAGAAGTCAGGAAAATAAGCAGCAAAAAGTAGTGGTTTCTCGTGTCCAGAACGAGAACGAGCAACAACTTGGACGTCAAGAAAGTGAGAGGAAGACCCAACGTACTCAGCTTCGAGGTCGCATGGAGAACAATAGAGGAGCTGTTCGTATGCAGATGGTCGAGAGACCACGTCAGCAAGTCAATGAGGGTCAAAACTCTGAGCTTAACCAAGAAACAGGCATCAAAGTGGAGATGAACCAGCAAGTTATTAACCAGCGCAAACAAAACGAGGCTGAGAATCAAGCAACTAAAGCCCAACAAATTGAAGGAGAGAGACAACTATCTGGAGAAATGCAAGGTAGACGTGAGCAAGGAGAACGTCAGAACTCTGAACGTCTACAATTCAGGCAACGTGCAGAATCACAGCAGTCAAGACAAGTACAAGGGGGCAGACGATGGTCTCATGCTCGCCAACATGGACTTATCCAGACCAGGAATCAAGACCTAAAAACTGAAGTTAGACAAGTTGAAAATGTCCAAGGTGAAACTGAAAATAAACAACAAGAAAATTATAATAAAAACAATCAACAAAATGAACAACAACGTGGTCAAGTATCAACAGAAGTTCAAGTTGAAAAAAAAATTCAAAGTGAAGGCAAGCAACAAGAAAGCAATTTGAATCAAGAGAGAGCAGTCCAGCAAAGAGAAAATTCTGAAGAAATCAGACAGCAGAGCGAGTTTGGTAGAGCTGTCCAGTCAGCATCTTCTCGCCAGCTAGAGGGAGGAAACGCACAGCAACGAGAAAATCAAAATAATGTAAGTTCATAAACGTAGAGAGCAAACAAAGCATATTATACTAAAGTATATAATTAGTTGCATATTATAAAGAAAAAAGCTTGAAGTTTACTCCCTGTTACTCACATTTGTATCATAAAAAAATATAATACTGTAATTCTTAATTTTAGCATAAGTTTCAAAATTAACTTTGTTAAAGAAAGCAGATAAAGGCAATAAATAAATAAATTAACATGTCATGATAAATGTTATTAGTTAACAATTAATACAGTAATTAATTAAATTAATATGTATTATTCCTTTGATTCAACAGGAAGGAGAGTCTGACGGTCACTACCAATTTGAGTACTATGTTGTCGACCCACACACCCATGACATCAAGAGACAAAAGGAAAGCAGTGATGGTCACGTGGTAACAGGTCAGTACAGTCTTGTACAGCCCGATGGCATGCTGCGTACTGTTGAATACATTGCAAACAACAAAGCTGGTTTTGAAGCAAAGGTGCATTATAGTCCCGCACCAAAAATGGATCAAAATCAAAAGGCTACCTCTGGAGTATCATTTAATCTTGGTAAAAGAAATTAATATTATTAAAAATAATAATAATGTTTAATGCTTATACTTTTAATTTAATATATAGTTTTGCAAGTTACTATAAAATGTTGCAAACAAAAAAAACTTAAGTTAACAAAAATATACATAAATTACAGCTTAAAAGTCATATGTACATTACGTTTATTATGAAATAAAACTTATGTTGAAAGCAAAATTTTGCATAGAAAAATATTTCAAGAATATTTTTTGTAATGATGATTAACAGTTTTATTTCATAGTATCAACAGCTCATTAACATTAAAATCTTATCATCTAAAACATTTTTTTGTTAAATGTTTGTTTGTATAGTATATTAAAGTCATGCGTTACAAGTGCAGTCATAAAATCATAACAGTACCAATTAAAAAATATTTTTCATATTACATTACTTCTCATTTTGTACATACATAATGTAAATATTTATT